>VZRN01005615.1:13702-34932 GCA_013397935.1 Dasyornis broadbenti
GGTGGGGGGGGGGGAGCAACAGAATAATTTGCATTGGAGATGTTCTTTGGAAATACAGTGTTTTGCTATTTGTGCTTCCTATCCCAAAGTAAACCATACTTGCAGGCCTTTAGCTGCTTCACACTGAAGGAAAGAACTTTCAGAGTTAAATACAGAAGAAAATTTGGTTTACCCACATTCTGAAGGCTTTCTGCTAGGCTTCCAAAGTCAAAATAGTTGAGCAGAGGTGTTCTGGGACATACAGAAAATACATTTCAATGCTATTGAATGTTTTATCCCTTCATACTTTATCAGAGTAAAACTTGTCTGCCACTTGTTTTTTTCCTCCAGTCCATGACTAGCCCTTTTTTCCCCTCTATCTCCATGACTCTTCTGGTGGTAGCATTTCACATTTCTCTCCAATGTGCTTTGTAAGAATCACCCAATGTCACTAGGTCCTTAATTAGTTTATAGGACGAAAAGAAGCTTATTGTCTAATATGAACAAGGTGGGGGAGTTGGGCCAGTAAGTGTGTTCAATGATAAATTCTTCGTAGCTGAAGAAGGAGAGCTGAATGGAGAATGTTACAATGAAATGTAGTTCAAGAGAAAGATTGATCTAGAGAGGAGCTTGTTTCAAACTGTGTAAAGCCTAGCTTGGAGTTTCATGGTTAAATGATAGGTACCAGTCACTTCCTGCTAGCTGACCTAAAGTGATGAAATAGTTTGGGTTTTAAAACTACAAAAACAGAGCAGGTTTTGCAAACAACTTTCCAGTGCCAGGAAACAGGATCTGGAATAGTGATGAGGAACTAAGATATCAAATTCACTTGCCAAAGTAAATCAACTCCATGCCCCAAGTCACTCACTCAATAAATATAAATGTGCAGGACTCTTTCCATCCAAGTATTTGATGGACTGGAAACCATTGGATAATTTGAAAAAAACAGGCATTGAAATAGATTACAGGAAGACAGTGCATGTCATGTCCTCTGGAGGACACAGAACCACCCCTGGGTAGGACAGTCAGTATTTATTTGAAAGATTTGTCTTTTATTCCTGTTTGATTTCTGTTGCAACCCAAAGACTGGATCTCTGAGGAAGTGGACAATTCATGGCGGTCCATGCTTAACTGGAAAGATACAGTCAGTGGTACTTCAGTGTAAATGAGATTAAACAAAGAAGTGTATTTATTTGCCCAGCTTCAAGTGGCTAACATAACCTAAAAGACATTTAAGTGCATATTCATAGCTGTGTGTCTTTGCAAATCAAATTAACTCTGTTACATCTCTGCAGGCTCTGTCTGCTGGCTGTGAGATGTGCTCGGTTTGCTGTGGTAGTCTCATGATGTAACCTTTACTGCAAATGAGACATATTTGGTGACCACATTTCTTTCAGTGGAATTCAAAAGAAAAGCAGGCCAAATCCAGCAACCAAAGCCCTTCCGATATTAATGAGTGAGAACCACAGAAGCAGACATATAATTAATAACATTCCTATTAATAATTTATTTGTCCTGGGTAGTGCAGGAAGGTTTCAGTCACTTATTAGGTTGTGTAACAGTAAGATAGTCTGTGCCCAAGTAGTCTTACAATATAAATAGTTTGATTTATATCATGTAAGTAACATTTAACTGTAAAAATATGAAAATACAGGAAGTGAATATAATCTTGTTTAAGTTCAAGTAACAGACTTTATACATGTAAATAAGAAGTAATAAATGCAAACTAGTAGTTCTTTTAACAAATTATTGGCATTCTCTGTACCCCGTGGACTCGTGAAATTCATGTCTCTCATATTCTAAAAAGAGAGTGGCCAGGACTACCATGTTCTTCTGCTTTTTCTTTAAATTCATGTTAAAAAAAATTCTTCAGTACATTTTCCTTAGACAGTAGCATCATGGATGATGATAGGGATGATCTGTATGCAATTCACACATCATTTTTCTGTTATAAATTTAGTCTCTCTCTGTGTCCCATTGTTGATAAAGTATGGCCTTTTCTAAAAGCGTGATAAATCAGGTTTTCTCCAAATGGGACAGTAGAAAGTAACCCAGCTGCAGTCCTGTCTACTGTGTTTCATCATAACACATGATGGAGTTGTACACTGAAGTTATTTTGTGCCATTCTGTGGGGAAAAAAGAACAAAAAAGAAAAAGAAAATGGCATGGGGAAGAAGTTGTTTTGGATGACTGCTCTTTGCATGGTAAGTTTCTTCACTTGTGCCAAGCTACCTGACAGCTCCAGAGACAGAAGGGGCATTGATAAGAAATTTGTGCAAGGACACGGAGTGAAAACACATTTTGCAGTGGGCCACAAGGCCTGTTCAGAAAAGAAAGATCCTTCATTAGAGTCACCCTCACATTTTTTCAGCCTGGGCTAGAAAGCATAAAAGAAATCTTGGCCTACACTCTGCTTAAAGGAACTGTGAATTCAGCTCTGAACAAAGAATCAAGTATGCTGTGTGAGACTGAAGGGTGCAGCATAACCTCAGAGGCTTCAGAGCTGTGAGGGGACAACTGTCTGTTACCTGGCAGACATGAGGCCATGTGAAGTTGTATAAAAGCCTTGGTGCTAGCTAAATAACAAAACTGTAGCACGAGGGCATGATGGTTTAAAAGGACAAAATTTAATTTTCTGGTATAAACAAGAGCTGCAAGAGATCATAGTTCAGGGTTGGTAATGACTTCACAAGCTACTGTAAGAGTCAATAAATTTGGGTCAGGAAAAGAGGTAGAATCACATTTGTTCCCTGTAAAACTGGTGCAAGGCTGCTGTTCCCCACACGTTGCTGTAATGTGCTGCACGTGCTCCACACACACTTGTGTTGGTATAACCTTGTCTGTGGTCATGTTTGCGCTCATCCTGCGTAAGTCTCTCTGACCGTAAACATGTGTTCAGCCAAAGTGTAAGACCAGAACATTTCTGTGTTTATTTATGTTGGTAGAAAAGAGCACCAACCTTTTTCAAAAACTTGATTTAATGTATTTCCATTGAACATTTGTCACTTCTTGTTATCATCCTATGCGTACAATGTTGGATTTTAAAAGATAGGGTGATTAGAATACATGCTCAGGATGCATCTTGTCTGGAAAGCCAACTTCAAATTTTTTAGGACTCAGGAGAAGCAGGTTAGAAACAGAACATCCTGCTGATCCAGACCACTGATCTGTGTGATCAGATACCATCTCTGTAGGGCATGAGCTTTCACATGTTTGTGAGTAGACCTTTTATCCAACCCCCATTTTGGTTTTTGCCTTTTGGAACCAAAATCACAGACTCACTTCCTCATTCAAAAAGTCAATTAAGGCTTAGGACAAAAAAAAACCCATCCAAAACTTAGGGGAGCCTGGTCTTTGGCACTGAGCTTTGTCATGACAAAATGCAAAGTCTCTTGGGAGGTAGAGTTTGAAAGAGGCTGTATGGACACTGATAGAAATGTCATATTTTTTACCTAGGTTTCAAGAACAACTAAGCTATGTAGTCAAGAAGACATATCTATTTTTAAAATAGTAAGGAAGCATGCAGAATTACTAGGTTTTGTTCTATTCAAAAACATAAATCCCAATGTACTTATTTCCTACTTGTGCATCTCAGCATCAGGTTTTCTCCTGAGCCAATCAACCACAGAAAACATTTGCCATTCTTTCTCTTCAACATCCATCTTGTGGTTGTTTAAATTATGATTTTTTTTTTTTTTTTAAACATAGATTGAGAAGGGAAGGGTCTTCAATCTGTCCTTTTGGTCACTGCTGCAATGAATTAGGTACTTCTAATGCTGCATAACAGTGTGTCAGCTTTAAATGTCATACTGGATGTAAGGAAAAGATTATTTGGCTGTCTCAGATGATGGGAACATTAGAAGTCAAGATTTCCAGTTCACCAGAAATAATGTACTCTTTGGCAGTCTTGAAGGAAGTTTTTGAGGTGAATCCTGAGGCTCTGCTCAGGGCTGACTTCCCAGAATGGTTCAACATCTGCAACATGATGCTAACACAGCATTCTATCAAATGGTACTCCTTGCTTCTTCAGTGATTGATTTCTGGGTGTCTGCCACTTTAGGCTGCAACATTTTTGTGGCCATCTTCCCTTCAGGCTGTTTCATGCTTTCAGAGAGGAACAGAATCACAGAACTTGTATCAGCCTCAGTTTTCTCATAGTTCTCACTTCAGAGAGGTTTTCAATTCTCTTTCGAATGCCAGTCAGCTTCTCATCTCTGTTGGTACCTGTGCCACAGCATTCTCTCCTTGTGCTGTGGTTTGGTCTCCAAAGCACTGCCCCGTGAGGAACAGTCCCTTTTGCTGCACAGTAGTGGTAGGGGCTTCCTCTGTGCTGTTTCAATTGGTGACGATAATTGCTGCTACAGAAAGAGCTTCAGTCCATATAGCCATCTCTGGGTAAAATGCCTGGTGGGGTGTATGTGTGTCTGTCTGTATTTGACTCTGTGTATCCGCTGGTCCAGATGGAATGCAAAATACCCATAATAAACATTTTACTGAAATGGACAATGGGACATACTAGGTATTTCTCTGAAATTTTAGCACTGCAGCTAGAGCTGGCACCTTTGCCTTCTTGGTCTGTAAAGCCCAAAACGTCCTTTCAGGACAAAAACCTCCATCTTCTTCCAAAGAACTCAACTTTCATCCTATTCTGTCATAATTTAGTAGTCAGGGAATGGGCAGTCCATGCCCTAAGTGCCAGGCAATAGCACAGACAGGGACAAGCCTCTCAGCGACTCTTGCAAGTGCTGCAACTCTGCACCAGAGAGTCCTGGGGAGGCTGAGCACAGCAGGAGCATGTGAACATTATCTGTGGGGACATTAACCTGGTGCAAGGGGAATGGGCATTCCAGTCCCTCCTCAAGTTTCTTCCCTGTTTTACATATCCACAAGATGTAGAGCTGAGTGTAAGACAGATCCCACTGCTGCTGGCTGCTGGGGAGCTTTCCTGTGGAGTGGGTGTATCCATACCCATCCTGTTGAGCAGAGGACTGAATATGGCTTGCATATACTTAAAATTTTCACAGCTCAGAATTTGCTTCAGGACATTTTTCCCCCTCCCAAAGTAAAGTACCCACAGATAAATTTCTGGTAGGCAGAAGGCTGAAACAGAGTTATGCAGACCATTTTAAAGTTGGGGGCATTATGGTAGGCACAGGGTCAGCTGATGCAGTCTAGAACAGGGGACATCTGAGTAAGCTACAGTTTCGTGTTTTGACACCCACATAAACAATTGAGACATTGCTAGGAAGTCCAAAGTATAATCGTAAATTATTGTGAAATCTGTCCATTCATTATTTAAGCTGAACTAGAAAAAAAAAAAAAATCCTTGTGAGTTGATTAGTATGATCATTTACACACTAACAGAAAGTACTGTGAGAAGCCTATTGCATCTATCAATGTGTCAGAAGCCTTTATCAAATTAAGTCTTGCTGGAAACAGCAAAGATACAAAGTTGTTTTAACATGAATTATCCTGCTTTAGCAAACTGGGCTTAGTCTTCCTCAGCAACCAGCACTTCTGTTGCAAAAGAAGATTGTTTCATTGAAAGGAATGGATGAAACTCTTGCCTTGGCTTGAGTAACTGGAGAAAGGTGTATATAACTGAGGGCATTATATTAAAGTGCATATTGAAGTAGAAGAAGTTAAGAATCATTAACCTCTGCTCAAAACTGAAGGCTCAGATTAAAAGATCTGTCAGTTTTAGCCTTGCTAGCAGTTCTATGTTCACAAATAATAGGTAGAACTTCAAAAAGTATTAAAACAAGCATTTGCTTTGTTTCTCAGGATAGAAGAGTGACTAGCTTCTTATTTGCAACAGTTTCTGCCTGCAGGTTAGTGCTTTGATTTGAGCTTTGAATGCAATCCAAGCCATTATGTCAATAAAACTCTTTGCCTTCCTTCAGCTATACTGGTAACTAATGCCACCGTCAACCCTATCAGCCCAATTCTTGGAAAAGAATTTCTGGCTAACTCCTTCTTCCTTTGTAAATTGGATGGCTGCCTGCACATTTGTGTGAAGCCATAGCACAATATTTGCTATTGTTCTTTGACTTTGTTTTTATTTTTAATTTCTCAGTCTCATAAATCAGCGTTGTTTCCTCCATTTATTTTGTCCTGTTCCAATTGGTTTAGCATTTTAAATTGTTACACATTATATAGCCTCCATAGAGTGGAACGCATGTTCTGGGTCTGACACACTCCTAGTTTCCGTGCTGCACTTTCATGTTGAAGTAAATGGCATTTACTTTAGTTTGTACCTGTAACTGGCACCATGAACATCAGACAGAGGAATGTAAGATATTAAACTTGAGCTCAAGCTGAAAGAAGTTTCATTCGGTCTGCTGTTGCTTATTGCCAGCAGCAGAGAAAATAATACCTGCAGATACCTGTATTTACTCTGTGTTTTTGAGAACATTGCAGGTGTGTGTGTGTGTCTGAGCAACCACCAAGGAACACTTCGAACTTGTCGTACAGGAACAGGTCCTAAGAAACACGGAATGCTTTGATTCTTTCTCCACCCCCAATCACTGCTACAGCTCCTGTGCTCCGTACTCTCCCTGTCTGTGAAGAGACTCTTGTAATCAGTATCAGGTCTTTAAAACAGCATCATCCCATGTGAAGCATTTGCCAGAACAATCTGATTAATTATCTGCAAGGAAACAAAGCACCTCAGTTTGTAGCATCAACCAGACACTGGAATACAAAATCTAATACTGACTGAAGCTGTTTCTTTAACATATTACTCCAGTAACACCTGTCCCACTGTATTTCTTTTAATCTAGTTTGTTCCTCTTCATGCTACTTGGAAGAACATTAATGCTGCTAATACTCTTGTCCTTATATAGGTTTAGGTTAGTAAAAGTGTTGTGATCTGTATTAGCTTTGGCCAGGGTGGTTTAGCTTTTATGAAACAGATTTTTCACTGTAATTAAATGGTGACAATGAATCAACTTGTTGATTTCAACATAAGTGACTTCCCCGAAATCATACTTTAAACAGCACATATCATTATCTTCTACTCTTTTTCAGTTTAACAGTAGACTTTCATTTTAAAGTGTAGTAGTCTGCATTAGCCCTGGTCTCTTATCCTGGTAGATAACAGTGACTAGCAGAAATCAACAGCTATAAAGTAAAACACTGATAGTCAGAAATATTGATTGCACTTTATAAATTTATGATTAGATTAAATTACAAAACCAGTGTTGGGACAATGCAAATGTAGGCTAAAGTCCCTGAGGTTAGCAATTTCCTCTACCTCACATTTGGGAAATTTAGGAATAGTAAGAAAGGTGTAATGAGCCAGAGTAAAGATGAGTTTAGTTGAACAGCCTAGGAAATTCCCAAACTGCTTTTTCTAGTTCAGCCCTGGGAAAGGTCAAAGCAGGCAGCCCGCACTGCACTGACAGTGGTTCAGTACAGCAGCTGCTTGCTACCCTTACAGCCACAGTGCTCAGTTCAGACGGAGACCACAGAATAATCTTTTTAGAGATTTGGAAGCTTTGAAACAGTGCTGAAAGCCAAGTGTTACAGGAATAACATGTTCCTTTCAGACTGAAGATGCATAGGTCACATGCAAAGCCAGTACAAGGCTGGGGCCTCCTTGAGGTGGTACCTGATCGTACTGCAAGTTTGGCCCACAACATTGCACGCATAGCTTCCGTGGAGATGACACCTAATTGCAGAAGGGGTTTTTTTCCTTCTGCCTTAATCCTGCAAGTACTTGTTTCTGAAGTATTCTTACCCTTGGCAAATCTCTTGCTGAAAAGCCTCATCAGCGAGGAGGGCTGTGAGGATCTGGCTGTAAGGCACTACCATCTTGGGGCACTATGTGGAATATTTTCATCTACAGGTGAGAGAAGGAATCATGCTGAAGTCCATAGTGCCACACAGGATGGAGCTGATGCCAGGCTGCTGCTTAGGGTGGGGCTTTAAGGCATGCTCATCCCCAGCAACCACCAGGTAGGGTCAGGTGTTAGTCTTGCAGCTCACCGCCTGCTCTGTGGCTGTGCTCCTGAAACTCCAAGAGGAATGGATGTGAAATTAGTCACTGTTTTGGTTGTTCTAGCAGTCACGGTTCGCCAGACATCTGAGAGTAAGTAAAACTGTACTTTATCTATTTCTATACTTTAATCTCTTAAAGAAAAAAGACCTTAAGTGTGTCTACCTGGAACTGTGTCTGCTTGAGCCTTTGCAGATCTGCATAGGACCAGAGGTGATGGCTTGAAGGTCTGTGCTTTTCTTCAAAAAGTCAAACTTGGCTGTCTTAACTCCACAGAGCAATTGGCATTTTTAGTGGGGTCAGGGCTTCACCTGAGAATTTTCTCTGCAAAACTGATGTTTCCACAACAGGTGTGGGCACCTTATAATTCTGTGAAGTGGCTTAAGCAAGGAAAAGCCACATGAGTTATTTGTCATAGGAAGCACTATCAAAAAGATTTTAGCTGCTGAAGGTGTAAAACCTTTAAAGTAATGATTTCCTGATGCAACACCTAGTAAAATTTTAGTATTTTTTTAAAGAGATTTCTCAAGTTCAGGTATAAATTCCTCCTTTACAAGCTTCCCAGAGGAAATTTGTTTAGAAAACCACTTGGTCTTTTTCCTTTAATGTAAAATTGCCCTGGGTGGCAGAGATTTAAAAAAACTTTCTGTGACAAACTTCAAGTAACTGATTTTTCCCAGCAGAAAAGCAGTTTTGCATGCAACTTTGCTCTGCGTTCAGTGCAGCATGTTTCAAGGATTCAGGAGATCAAATAACACTAAAAATAAAACTTAACTTTAAATTTAAATAAACTTTTTTTCAATTTTTTAAAATTAAACTTAACTTAAAACTAAAACAGTTTTCCAAACTGACTAGGCAATGCTGTGCTTGAATTCTTGGTTTTCCTTTGTAATTTTTCACTGTAAAATAAACTGTGTTCACAGACAAGATAACTCAGATTCTGAAGCACTTCCTTTGGGATGATCCTTTCTCAAGCTCCAATGGTTTCAAGTAGGAGTAGGAAACGTGGAATTCACTGAGTCTTAGACAACACATGGACAAATCTGCCTTAAAATTTTATCCTGTTAAAATGGCCACTGTACCTGCTGGCATGGGCAGTGCTTCTGTACTAGATATATGATCTGGCCAGTCAGCAAAGTCTTGCACAATGGGGCTGGCACATACTTGTAAAGGTCAAGGTAAAGGTTCTCTTAGAATATGTTCTCTTATGCAGAACCACCTGACACAGGAAAAATGCCTTTACCACCCAATTTTCCTCATCCAGACAGGCTCCATACTTGGCTACAATACTCAAGCTGCAGAACCCACAATATAAATGAGAAGAACTGCAGGTGGCCAGCTGGGTACAGGCACACCCTACCCTGAGCAGAACTAGATTTGGGCTTAACCCTACCTAGGCTTAGGCTTCTTAGGCTCACCATTATGCATTCATTTATTTCAGGGTGACAGTACAGACATACAAGTAAGATTTGGGCTGGTACATGTAACCTTGCAGAAGTTTCCTTTGCTTGTGGATGTGAATTGATAGCTGTTGACAGAGGCCAGGAAAAGCATCTGTTGGGCAAAATCACACCTAGCCACAGCTTAAACATGGCCCAGTCAGGCAAGGCCAGAAAAGAAGATCAAGGTATTTTGCAGTGTGATGGGGATTTCTCCCTCCACAACACCCACCCCTCCATTCCTATTTCCCATAATATAATCCAAAATAAATTTTTGCAGTTTTACTTTAAAAAATCCTGGTAATCTTCCATGATCACATCTCAGTGCCAGGGATTTACAGGGTGCCACATCTGCAGTGAAGGGGGCAGCATTGCATGAAGTATGCAGCAAGCTGGACAATGGATCTTATTCCAAAGATGTATGATTGGTTTGAATTTCAATTCGACTAGACAGAAGTTCTGGTTTGGAAGCTCCTACATGTATTTCATCTTGAAGACATAAAGAGAGAAATTTGGTAATTCACATGCAGTAATAGCATCCAAATCAAATGTTCAATGCTACAGCATAGGAGTAACAATTAAATGAGACTTCCCAAAAGATTTATCTGGTGTTATCATACTGAAGTTATTCCAGTAATGTTAGTCTGGTCTATGCAGTGTGGGAGATGGGCTCCCTCTTATCAAAATGTGTTGCTTTAGAGAAACAAACCAGATTTATGTTCACATGACAGCTTTTTTTTGCATGTTAATATGCAAGACATTGTGATGTTTGGTTTTGCTTGGAATAGCAGAAATTTCACCTGCTGGTAAGGCAGTAGATATCACTTAATTTGACCACATCAATATTACACTCTGTTTTGCTAATTTGCATCCTGCATTTCCTTGATGTTCTGTAATCCAAGCACAAAGAATGTGTGTGGGGACAGACAGCTTGCAAACTGATCATGATTTGATGGACAAAAATCCATCTGAAAATCCTGACCTATATGAAATACCCATCTGTCCATCTCCATTCGCCTTCCAGTCTTGAAAATGTCCATATGAATAGCACTCCTCCTAGCAAAACAGGAAAAGCATCACTGCATAACTTCATTTGTATTTATGCTTTATATAGTATGCTTTATAGATTTATATATCATTTTTTATGGTTATATGGTTATAGCTTAGAATCCCTTCCGTCTATTTTTTAAACTCTGTCTCAGAATTGTGCTTTAACTGTCTGTATTACCATGTCAAAATAGTAGGATGCATTAGAACATTTTTCAGTATTTGAGTTCCCCTCTCAAGTCCAGCTATTAAGCAACCACCTTGTTTTTACAGACTATGGCTGTGCTGCATTTGCCAAGAATTCTAGCATCCTGCTTTGTTCACCTGTCAACCAGATCAGAGCCTTCTGAATAGTGAAATAGTTTCTGGCTTGCTTTAGGTTAAGCTGAAAAGATCTGCCTTGAGGTGCTGAACTCTTAAAATAGCCTCAATTTTGTTTCAAATTGAGAGGACCACTTTCTGGCAGCTTCATGAAATGTGTGCTAAATAAGCTGCCTTGCAGTTGTTAATACTAAGTGTAGGTGATGTGATAGCAAATTTCCCTCCAAGGAGAGAGCCTGGATTCCATGTTCATAAGCTAACAACATGGCACGAAGTGCTGAAACTTGTCTGTGAAAATGGCTGTATTGATACCAGAGCATACCAATACATACCATGTTCTGACTCAGCAAGACATTAATCTGATTAATCAATGCAAAATTCCTTGGGTTTTCTTTCCAGATATACAAAGCCTACTTTGTAACCACAAAATAATTCCATTAGGAAACACTAATGCCTGCTGCTAATAGCACAGGTGTGCCAAACTTGTGCAATATGTGCAGAGCTGCAACTGTTCAGGGTGAACCTGAGGCAGAATTAGCAGCAGGTCTCACATTTCAGCACAGAAACAGAAAGTGCCTCAGATTTATGGATCTCACCATGCAAGAGAAGCATTTCCTCAGACCACACGTGTTGGGGCAATACATCCTGCTTAATAATATTACACATATTTGCTGGGCTCCTTTAGTTTGTGTAAATTCAAGAACAGTCCTGGTTTTCTTGGTTATGTAAAAGAACAAGTACAGCACAGCCTTTCACTTAGCAGTCCATGGGTCACATGGCTCATGGAGGTCAACCAGGTGCACTGCCAGCAGTACTGACAGGCACTTCTGTGCTGCCAGGAGGATTCAGCAGGGACCACCAAAGGCCTGCTCAAAACACTAACTGCTGGAGTGAAACTTGTGAAGAAAAGAGCTGCACTAGTCCTGCCTAAGGCAGCTGGGTTGGGTCTGGAGCTGAGAGAAATGGAGATGGGAAGGAAAAATGCCTTTCCCACTGTTCTCACTTAATGCCCAGCATTTCTTTATCGTATTTAGTCAAAAGAAACCAAAATGAACCCAATAAGAGTTAAGAGCAAGCACAGGGATTGGGGACACAATGTCTCTGTCACTCACCATCTATTTCCATGTTACATCATGTCCTCTTTTTGACTCCATCTGGCCCTCCTTCATGAGGCAGAGGTCAGCCCTACTGCATTAAATTTTCTACGAAGGAGACTGGCAGAACCACTGGCTGCTGTGTCGCTCCTTACCAGTGCTCTGCACTACCTACTGCCTAGTCCTACCTGCCTGAAACCGCAGCTGAGAGCAGTGCAGGAGCCGGGCATGCTCCCTCTGTGTGCCACAGGAGGGCTCTTCATCAGTCACAACAGCTTCCCTAAAAGAGTTGACAAATCTAGGAATATCATCTTAAAACTGACGAAGGGCGGGAAAGTTCTTTGTGGCCCCAGAAACCAAGCATGCACCAATAATTGTTTTTAGTACTTTTTGCCTGAACCCTAGATGACCAGCCTTTTCCGGCTGATTAACATGCAGCCCTCAAGTTTGAGAATGACAATGAAAAAAGTATAGCAGAAGGATGAGACAAGTTTCTATGGATTAAGTTTGGTCAGGTAGCAGACAGGAAATGGAAAACAGAAAGTTTAGGCAGTCAAAGAGATTTGATACTGATCAACTAAAATGTAAAGACAGATATAATGAACAGTAGTCATGGAGATCTTGGGTCTTGTTCCATCAGAGTCTTTGTTTACACTGTGCTTCATTCCCAAGTACTCCACGTTTTTTTCTTCTTTTGAATGTGATAAGTAACTTTGAAAACAACAGATCTTTCCCAGGAGAGAGTTCCCAGGGAAGAAAAACCAAAACAGATAATCTGCTGAAATAACAACAGAGCAATACCTTCTGTCTCAAGATCCATCACTAAGCTTGTCAGTCTTTTCAGGATCTTCTTTAGCTTTAAGAATCGCAGTGTCAGGCAACAGGTCTAAATAATTTTTGGGTAAGCTGCTATGTATTTCTTACTGTCACACTGAGCTATAGATACAAATAAAATCTATAGCACTGAAAAAAATCCCATTGACTGATAAAGGGCGCAGAAAAGGCCATGCCAACTTCTATGTACAAAACCACAGTTCTTCCCTCTTAACTTAACCCTGTTTAGATCAATATTTATTAATAACCCTGATTAAATTGCTGAAACCATAAAAAAAAAAAAAAAAACGTGGCCCTGGGTTGGGCTGAAATGAATAACTTTGCATATTACCTCTAATTTCTTCCCACTTGCAGGATTAGAATGAAGTTATAGTAACAATGGAGCTGCAGGATGGCTTGGTGCTCCACGAGAGCAGCATCAGTTTTCCTGGACTCAGGGGAAATAGAGGAACTCCTTGGATCATTGCTCTCATTCTTCACACACAGCAAAAAAAAATCACTTTTAAAACTGATTCCCATGTAAAAAGGTACCAGTTGTCATAAGTGTGTCTGTCAAAAGAAGGTTGCTGGTGACACTTTAATGTTCTCCAACAGAAAGACTCTCAGGCGTGCATTCAGCTGTGATTCACAGACTATCAATTTCTATTTTCCATATTGTAGCTGTGCTTTCATGTACATAACAAAAACATAAATAAAATATTTAGAGGTGACAGCTTGTTTTTCATCAAAAAAACCCAGTGCAGATCAGAATTCCTCAAGGAATACATACCTGTGAAAGCAACAAAGCTTCCTCAGGCACACGCCTCTGCTAACAACATACTAGCAGGCTCTCAATCTCCATAAGAAACATTCTTGCCTCTTTAGCAAGAACATAAGCACCACTCATTTATGTTTAATCCAGAATTTCAGCCTGGTTTCTGTTGGGGTATTTCCCAGTTTCACATGCAGCCTGCTGCCTGTGCTCATTCTGTGGGGCACAGCTTCTGCACAGCTGCATGCACTGGATGTTAGTGGCGTTCAATGCTCCAGGTCAAAGATTGACTGAGCAGTGAGTAAATGAATTTGGTCTAAAATGGCAACTCCAGTCATGTAAGTGGTGAAAGGCGCAGTTAGAAACAAATTGTTAAAGGATGCAATCCCCGTTGGCTAAGTTTGTAGCAAAACGGCAGTCTGTCAGCAGTGGCCAGCAAGACACACACAAGCCCACCTGGTTGCATCAGGAGTTTTGCTTTATTTTCCTTGGTTGAGCCTATGTATATTTTTCCTTACAAAGCTATAAAAGTACATCAGTATTAATTTCATAATTTTCAGTTATAAAGTATCAAAGTGGCTAACATGGTGCTGTAAAGTGCACTGTAAAGTGCAATACTGACAGTTCAGATCTGAGTATCAAAGCAAGTGATGGTTTAAGTACATAAAGTAGGATGAGGGCAAGAGATGATAGCCAAGCATCAGCAAAAACAGTTGAGGACAGTTTGGGGCACAGCTGGCACTCCCTAAAGCCTCCTGTAATATTCAGCCATTCCACAGGAGCTGGCAGTACTCGTCTTGCCAAGTATTTTAGTTTATTAGACCCCAAAGAAGTACAGGACTAGACCTCTCCAAAAAGCAGAGCAGGCAACATCAGATAGAATTTAAAATATAATAACCCTTCCTTAAGTTTTTATCTGACATAATCCTTCTGTCAGGAGCTGATTGGCAACAACAAAAATTTATACTTTAGCTTTACCAACTTCACCTTGAGGACCAGAAAAAACTTAAACTTAGGTGTGCTCAATGAGCTGAATTTCCATTTGTGAACATTAATTAATATGCCTTACAAGAAGCATGCTGTTGAAGAGAGAAAAGCAAAGGACAACCAGGAAATAACACAGGTAACAACACATTTAATTAGTCCTTCTGCACTATATGATTATTTATAGCTCTCCTCTCTGGGTTGCTGAGGAGACAGCTGCTGGGCCAGCTTCTGTCTTTCCCCCTCCCTTCTGACTGTGAAATCCTACGGCTCTGTCATCAATCCCAAAGGCACAAAACTCCCCTGCAAGCAGCAGTGGGCAGTGAGAGTGCTCTCCAGCGACTCTGGCTCCATCACTGGCTGCTCGAGCTCACTGCTACAGCTGTGCCAGCATCTGTTAATTCCAGCACTCAGCAAGCACTCTTGTAAGGAGCAGAGTACACAATCTTCTTGCTTACAGGAAAATTTTTAAACAGACTTCTTATCTCCAGCTTACAGAAGCTGAAATTGATTATCTAGCTCATGACTTCTGTGTTCAAGGCTAAATGATTCCTTAGTGGAAAGCATGGATAGGAAGAAAATTGAAAACAAATAGGAAGAAGACTCTCTCCCCACTTCTCTCAGATTAGTTCAAGGTCTGGGACACAGGGGTCCTTGCTCTGCTCACTTTGAGCGTGGGTTTAATCCTGAGACCTTCATCCTAGGTAAATCCCTGTGCAACATAGTTTTGCTTGTCCTTGAGCTGATGGAGGAAAACCCTTTTAGAAGATCTATTTCTGTGCTAGCACTGAAGAAAAACAAACACCCAAATGTTAGTATTTGCCTTACAAAATAAAGACCCACCTATATTTATGATCTGCTTTCTAAAGCTCAATAACTTTTTATTTTCAAGATGGTATTAGCAAACAGGAAAAAATCTGCAGGAGATAATTCCATGGTGGAGACACATTCAACCATGGGAGCCCTTGGGGTAAAAGCAAACACAATGTCCTGCAAGAGCATTAATAATTTCAAAAAGATAACAAAAGATAATGGGCCTGATTTGACCTCAAAAGGCAGAGCTTTTATATTATACTCCTGACACTTCCTGTGCTGTTAATGTTGGTGATCTTCCACAAGTAAAAACAAAACTTTTAAAACTACTTTTATATTACTGTAACAAGTCTTTACATATGCATGCACAAGAAGGGGTAAAGGAAACTGTTATTTAAACAACAAAACCACCAGCCTCTCTTGTGGGAGAAACTGAAAGGACAGTATCTCACTGCACAAGCTGTGAAGATAATTAGCCCTTGACAGCACTCCGAATTGCCCTTCCACTCAGGCATGCAGCATGGGGAACAAACAGGAGTCTGAAGTGTGGCTGCTAGAGCAGGACTTGGACCTCACTGGGCTCAGGGACATGTGCTGGGTGGCTCATGTCACTGCTGTGCTGCAAATGAGGGATATGGGGTTTTAGGAATGGCAGGATGGAAGGCAAGGAGAGGCAGTTGGCCTTTATGCAAGAGAGCAGCAGGAATGCACGGACTCTGCCTGGGGATGGGTGATGAGCCAGCTCAAAGCTTAAAGGTCAGGATTGGTGGGCAGACCAACAGGGTGACATGGTAGTGTGGACATCTGTTAGAGACCTCCTGACCAGGAAGAAGCTGAGGCCTTCTTCAAACAGCTGGAAAAAGCCTTATGTTCACAGGCCTTAGCTTCATGGGGAACTTTAACCACACTGGTATCTGCTGGAAGGGCAATTCAACAGTGCTCAAGCAATCCACAAGCTTTCTCAAGTGCATTGATAACATCTTTCACCACAAGTAATCAGGGAACTGGCACAGAAAAGCTCTCAGTTGGACCAGATACTTGCAAGCAGGGCAGACTTAGTCAGTGGCATGAAATCAGAGGCAGCCTCGGCTACAGTGTCCATAAGGTGGTGGTGTTTGGGATCCTAGGAGAAGGAAGGTAGGCAAAAAGCAAGACCATGGCCCTGGATTTAATAAGAGCAGATTTACAACCTCTTCAGCTGGAAGTTTGGAAGAATCCCATGGAATGTGATCCTGGATAGAAGAGGGGTCGAGCAGAGCTGGCTGATGTTCAAGGCTCATCCCCTCCAAGCATCAGAAAGGTCTGTCCTGACAAACAAAAAACCAAGCAATGTGTCAGGAGGCCTGGCTGGATGTGCTCAGAGCTTGTAACTACACCAGAACATAAAACAATGTGTGGAACAAAGGGGTGGAAGCAGGGCCAGGTGACCAAATTAGGGTATATAGTTGTCTGATCATGCAAGCATGAGGTTAGAAAAGATAGAGAAAAAGCTGAGCTGGAGTTGAATCTGTCAAGGGATGTGACATGTGACAAAATATTCCACAAGTACATAAACAGCAAAATAAAGAGGAGTGAATATGAAAATGCACAGCTAAATTGGACAGAGCAACCGGTGACAAATTACATGGATAACGCTGACATACTCAACACTTTCTTTGTCTTACTCTTTACCATTCAAACTGGGCTTCAAGAATCCCACGTTCCTGGGACCAGAGGGAACATCTGCAGCAAGGGTGATTTATTGTCAGTGGAGAAGGACCAAATTAAGGAGCACTTTTGAAAACTAGACATATATAAGGCCACAGGACAGATAGGACGAGCCACAACCAGTACTAACGAAGCTGGTTAATGTCATTGTGAGGCCACTGTTAGTTATCTTTGAACAGTCATGGCAACTGGGAGAGGTTCCTGAAGACTGAAAGAGATCATTACCCCTATCTTCACGTAGGGCAAGAAGGAAGATCCAGAGAACTATAGGCTGCTCCACCTCATCTCAATCCCTGGGAAGGTGATGAAAAAAATCCTCTGAGATAGCATTTCTAAAGATCTGAAGGACAAGACAGTCATCACGAGTAGTCAGCATAGATTTATGAAGGGGAGATCATGCTTGACCAACCTGGTAACCATCTCAAATAACGTGATTAGCTTGTTGGTCAAGAGAGATCTGTTTTGTGTACTTTGACTTCAGAAAAGGCTTTCATATTGTCTCCTGTTATATCATCATACACAAACTGACAAAGTATAGGACAGATGAGTGAAGATTGAGGCAGACTGAGAACTGGATTAAGGACCAGTTCCAGAGGGTTGTGATCGGTGCCACAAACCCCAGAGGTCAATAAGGAAACAACACTGTTCAACATCTTCATTAGAGACCTGGATGATGGAACAGAATATGCCTGTGACATGTTTGCAGATGACAAAAAACCAGGAGCAGTAGCTGATGCACCACAAGGTTTTGCTGACACAGAAATTGCCAGAGAGGAAACTCATGAAGTTCAACAAGGGGAAATGCAAAGTCCTGCATCTGGGGAGGAATGATGGCAGCCTGGGGGCTGGTAGAGAACAGAAATAGAAAGCTGGTTGGTTAGTCTCCTTGTCTCACAGGACCACCAGGGCCTGAGAATGAGAGAGGGGCATGAACACATGACTTGCATGGTGACAGAATGGCTGCTTGTCTCATACAATGGAGTTAATTAAGTTAACCACATTATCAGGAGTTGGGAGCAGAGCTCAAGCAGAATCCAGGGACCAGATGGCCCTGCTTGAGCAGGGGGCTGACCAAGATAACTTCCAGAGGTGCCTTCCAACCTCAACCCCTCTTGATTCTGTGCAGTCAAATTATGACTTGTCCCTCTCATATCTGTGTGGTTTCCAACATTGTTACTACTCTTTTTAGCTTTGTTTCCTGGGGCCTTTGACTGTTGCACGAAAATTTCAGATGGAATTCCCAGAGGAATTCTCAGAAGAGTGAAGTGGTTTGACATCCAGGAAGCTGATGGCCCATGTCACCTAGAGGCTGTTATGTAAGAGATATTTTGTTTTCTTCATTGTGAAAGGGATACTACAAGTTAAAATCTATTAGGCAGCATTTAAATAAGTAGAATCTTGGAAAGATAACACAAATTCAAAAACCAACATTGTATGTGATTTAAGAACTGTCCTTCCTAGTGCTATTTAAACTTGATTGATAAAATTTAATTCCTTTTTCAGTAATAATATTGAATATTATTCACCCTTCACTGACACTTGCTTTATTTTCAGAACTGAAAAATTACTCAAGCACCTTAAGACTTCTCTGTTTTTCCCAACTATTTATCCCCTACAATCCTTGCCTAAACTCATTAAATCAGCTCTACTTTTGTACATAAGTTATTTCTAATTTTGTTTTTGCTGTTACAATATCACACTGTTCAGGTTAAATTGATACATATTCTACACTTTTGCATAATAATAATGACAATAATAATAATTATACAGTGGTCTGCTTACTTAAGAGATAGAAATGTACTGCTTTGCACTGTGGTTCTTTTTGCACCAAAGTAGTTCAGCTTTTTTTCAGATTTTGGAATGTATGTTTAATCATGTAAAACTCAGATCCTAACCTATTTGAAACCAGAAAAAAAAAGTGAATAAACACAGTATAAAATATAACTTAAGATTAACCAAGTCTAACTTTGTGGTCTTCATAGGTGAGTGATAAGTATGATGATTTTCAAAAGCTGGGATTCTTACCTTTTTTCTTTGAAACCAATAACCATTATTTTCTCTGTCAGTCTCTACTTTAAAGGCAAAAAACTCTGTGTGAATCCACAGATTAGAAAATTCAGAAAATGGATGAAGAAGATAAAGCACAAGACTCACAACAGCAAACCTCATGTTAGAAAGCAGAGAAGAACAAGAATTACCACAAAGAAAGAACAGAAGCAGTAGCATGATGAAGCAAGCCCCATGATGAAGGTAATGTGGCATACAGCACTGCGGGCAAGGATACCAGATTTCATTAACGATGGATGATTGCAGCATTAAAATGACTTTTCAAATCTCTGTGTGCTAGAGAAAGCAGAGGCAGAAAACATCACCTGTACTCAGAATGATGCTGACCAGATTACCAGAGAAATGACAAGGTGTTCCTGGCAATATCTTGCAGCAAGTGCTTGCTGTACCTCCTGGGTCTTTTGGCAGACTTAAATCTTCCTCTCTCTCACCCTGCTTTCATGGCAACCTCCCCTGTGATTGCTGTTTTCACATGCTGTTCATTTTCATTCCTCCATTTTTTCCAGTCCTATCTTTGGTCCTTATTCTTCCCTGACTGCAATCATCTTTGTGCTGTTGTCTGGTTTGTTTATATTCTTCCAGTCACTAATCTTTCTTTTTTCTTCATCTTACATAGTTTTACAAGCATTTTTTCAGATACTTCCAGTTTAAGCTTGACAAAACCATGTATTTTACCTATTCCAAACAATCTCTGCTCCCAGCTCTTACTACCATGAAATACAATTTCAGTGATAATATCTGAGCCTGTTCATAAGACTCGAAGTGTGGCATTCAAAGCTATGCAATAAAGATCATCTCTATTGCTTTTATTCATTCAATTCCCTATTCAGATCCTTCAGATAGGTCCTTTCTACCTTCTTTGCTGAATTTGTCATAATTAGGACTGAGGATTACATGCGTCCCTCAAGACCTTTTCTTGAAGACTAGCAATTACGACAGTCTGGCTACCCACTCCATAGCCTCTCTTCCATTGCAGCGCATTGCCTTTTCCTGTGTGGCAAAGTCCTGATTCCTTCCCTCCTTCCTTGAAAACTTCAAACTAATTAAATGTTTCCACAAAGATATCTCATTAACAGCACCTCTCCTCACAGACACGTACAGAGAAAGCAGGAAATGAGGGATAAGGGAGGTCTTTAGAAAAGTACCATAGAATGCATACATCTAGTGAGACAAAAAGACTTAATATAGCAGCACAACTCTGTTCTTTCTCCTCTTCCCTTAGCAATTACTGGTTTCTTCAAACACTGCATTTGACTTAAATGAGCTCCTCTGAGTTGCCTGTTGTGTTTGTTTTGAAATTTTTATGCATAACTACATCCTGCAAGCATGGGAGAAAGCAAGACCGATGATAGGGGGTAGAAGCAGCTGCTGGTAGGTTCCCTAAATAAGAAAATGAACAACTGCAGCAAGCTCACTAGAGATAAGCAGCATACTCCTATGGATGTAAATCTGGTGAAAGAAACTTGACTGCCTCCAGAACAGATAAGAGTAACAATTACTGCTCTTATGAGCCAACAGCCTTCTGATAGGGATGAGCAACTAATCTAACTCTTCTTCCGGATTCTAGGGAATATTTTGTACAGCATGTACACTGGCATAGCTCCATCCTCTGCCTGCTGGAATAGCTTGCAGGAAGCCTGCTTCTGGGAGCAGGAGCTGGGGTTGCCCTTTCTGACTGAGCCTGCACAAAGGCTCTTTCTCGCAAGGCTGTGCTCGGCACTCTGCTGAGGCAGAGGATCTAATCCTGGCTGGTGCAAGCTGAAATGGCACACGCTTTTCCGTCGTTTCATTTTCACTGCCTGGACACCACATGGATAATTAGTTAATGGGTATTACACAGAATCCAATCCCCCTGGGCCCAGGTCAGCAGAGCAGAGCACCAGGAACGCAAAATTGCTGAAGCATTTTACAGTATGGCATCAGCATCTTACTGTTTCTGGCAGTTTTATTTTCTTTCTCATGTTCTGGAGCAGGTTTTACCTTCCTGCTCCCCTCACATTTCTAGGTGGGTTTATAATGGCATCTCAGCTCCTCAGAGCTATGCCATCAATGTAACCAGTGACCTTTTGAGTGTATAAAGTGTACTTGACATACTGACTAAAGCATGGACTGTACCAAAATTTCCATGGATGTTAAATGGAGAGAGTATATCACTAGATTAGAGCATGCAGCAACTTTTCCAGGCAGAAGGGAAG
>VZRN01005615.1:39780-107951 GCA_013397935.1 Dasyornis broadbenti
GGGCGAAGGGCTGCGGAGCCGCGTGGGGGAAGCACGCGAGGGGCGGCGGGGCTGCGAGGGGGAGCCGCACGCAGGGTTGGCATAGCTGGGAGCGGTGTTTCCAGTGGATGCGAGCGCGTTGGAGGACCGCCCGTAGCGCGGCAGGGAGGAAATAATAATAAAAGAAAATTAAAAATAGAAGAAAAAAGAGGAGGAAAAAAAAAGATAAAAAAAAACACCCCAAAAAGGCGTGTCAGGATGCCCTAACTTAGGTGTCACCGCGCACCGGCCGCTGTCCGGAGCATCACGTCCCGTGGGGCGGCGCAGCGGGCGACGCTTACTGCCCGGGCAACCAAGTGCCTCCCGAAAGAACCGCATCCCGGGACGGGGGTCCGGGCCACTGCCTCCCATCCTGCTCCTGGGGAGGCCCCCGGCTGTGTGAACTGCGGTGAACAGCTGCTGCGGGGCTCCGCCGGGCTCTGCTCCCACCTCGGAGGCCACCGAGAAGCCTTCGATGTGTCCCTTAATTGTCTCTCAGTGTCGCGATAGCGTCGCCCTCCGAAGCCGGGAAAGGCGGAGCGAGCGTGTCCCCCTGCCCACGCCACCTCCCTTCGCGCAGGCAAAGGCAGCCGTGTGCTGTCCCGAGAGATGCCGCCGCCTTCTTTCCTGATGGCGTTTGCCGCAGGGGTGTGGGCATCCCGGCGCCCACCCGTGCTGCTGACGGAGCCCCGTGCCCAGATGTGCCGCCATCCCCGCGGGTGGGGCCGCACGGCTCCGTCCAAGGTTCCGTCCCCGCGGTCTGGGGCTCTGCGCAGTTTTCCGTATCCCGGCGCCCTCAGGTGAGCGAGCATCCCGCGGGAATGGCCGGCGGGGCCCATCCTGCCGCCCGGAGCTGAGCGTCCCGCGGTGATGTGGCCACGGTACGAGCGGACGCGGCGACCTCTGGTGGCGGCAAGGGTGTCGTGCGCACGAGTGTCACCTGCGGGCCCGTGCGGGGACAAGTCGGTGATGTCACAGCCGGGGCTGCCACGGGCACAGCCCGTCCCACTGGTCCTCTGGAGCCAAAGGCATCGCTTGCAGCAAACGAAGCCGGGACTTATTTTCTACTTTTGAGTAAAGTGTTCCATTAGAATTAAAAGCTTAGGCAGGGAATAACAGAGTCAAATTATTGACATAATATGTTCAAATTCCTAAGAAAGACAGTGAACGCCACCAGGTGTTGTGAGAGAATATGTTTCTGGTAACACTAGCAGAAAAAGGCGGCTTGTCTTACTCTTCTTGTTCTTTCCCAGTGGAATCATAAGGAGATAAAAAACAACGCAGGTTTCTCATTTCTATAAATTAAAGCATTTGGGGTTCTTGGCTTTTTAAAAGAAATGACACTTCTGAGAAAGTTTTCATTTTCAGTAAAAACTCAGTGATAGGATGTCGTTCGTTTTTTGACCAGGAGGACAAAAGACTGTCTGTTTTACACTGAGTAAACAATTTTTTTTTTCTGTAATGACTGACTGACTCAAGATGTCATATGTCCCATTTCCTTCAGCAGTCAGAGCATGCTTACAAAGCAGTGCTTCTCATGGCAGTACAGCCCAGTTGCCCAGACTGTTGCCCTGGTAGGTGTGACTGGTGAGCCTGGGAATGTGACAGAAACACCTTCCCTTTAGTTGTGTTCTGCCTAAAGTTTTCTGATAAGAGGACTGCAGTGAGTAATACCACTTGAATGCCAGTTTGGCATCTCAGAACTCTGTAAGGAGCAAGCACAGAACACACCGGTTTTCCTCAGCTCTCAGCAACAGAGCAATTCCTTTTGGCATACAGATTTTCCCTGTAATTTCCCAGTTAAAAGCCGCTGTTCTTCCATGGCTGTTACGTGTCAAGTCCATTACATGCTGCATGCAGGCTTCAGGAAGAGCTCGCTGCACCCTTTCAATAGAGTGAGTGGGACTTCTTGCAAGAGCATGTAGTGACAGGATAAGGGGGAATAGTTTTGAACTGAAAGACAGTAGGTTTAGATTAGGTATGAGGAAGAAATTTGTTACTGTGAGGGTAATGAGACTCTGGCACAGGTTCCCCAGAGATGCTGTGAATGCCCCACCCCTGCCAGTGTTTAAAGGCAGCCTGGATACATTGAGCAGCCTAGTCTAGTGCAAGGTGTCCCTACCCGTGGCAGGGAGCTGGAATGAGATTCTCTTTAGTGTCCTTTCCAACACAAACCATTCCATGATTTTTGTATAAATCTTAAATAAAATTAAGCCTCTTGAGATTCTCTGCAACTTTCAGCTCTCTGGTCCTTGGAGCAGCAGTGAGCTCTGCTCTGGGTACACAGCTCACCCTCAGTGTGGCTACCAGACACTGATGAGCTGGTATTTCCTTTTTGAAAAAAATGAGGTGTTTTGTGCCAGAAAGCGAGCTGGACCCCAAAGCCCTTTTCCCAGCTGGTGCCTTGGGATGCTCTCTGTGGGCATGTGTCTACAATCATATGGGAGACAAAAAGCATTCTCCTCCCCTGCAGTGCCTGTGCAGATTTGGGGTAAAACACAGCTCTTGGAGCCAAATTTTGGACCCCAGCGCTGCTTTATGTCCCCGAGCCGCGTGTGTGATTTGTTCACAGTGCTGGTGAAAGGGGACGTGTCCTTGCTCACCACAGCTCCTGGGGACTCTGGACCAGCACACTCTCGGCCCCGGCTGTGACTTCAGCAAATCGGTGATGGCCGCAACAAATCCATAATCCTGACAGCTTCCATGAAGCAAGAATGGTTTTGCTCAGTTTGTGGATTGTTTGGCGTGTGTTTTTGGTTTGGTTTGGTGTTTTTTTTTGGTTTTTTTTTTTTTCTCCGTTAGTTTAAAGCAAGATACGAAGATACGGCACCGCTCCACTGTGCAAATAGAAGCGTGGTGCCGAGGGATTGTCCAAGGACAAAAACGAACAAAACCAAAACCACACAGGAAGCCTCACAGAGCTGGGCTTTTGGGTGCTGGAGAATTCAGTTTTATTCGCTGTCAAAGCGCCGAAACCAAGCGCGGTGTCGCGGCGCTTCCCAGCCCTTCCCGCACACCCGCGCTGAGCGGGCGTGGCAGGTCCTGGCGCATGCGCCCTGCCCGCGGCGCGCATGCGCACTCCGGCAGGAGCCGGCCATGGGATTCCGCAGCGTGTAAGAGCCGGGAGCCGCGGCTGCGTGAGGGGCAGAGGTGGGACGGCGGGAGGGCGGCTGGACTACGCGCTGGGCAGGGCACACCCTGCCCGGGGCTGGAACGCGGTGTGACCCTTTTGCGTGCATTCCCGCGGCTTCTGCCCGGCTTCCGGGCGGGTTATGAGTAACCTTGAGGTGTGGGGGGACGGCAGCGGGGGACACAAACAAGGCGAAATTGGTTGTTTTTCTTCAAACCGCGCAGTACGCTGTGTGGCCGTTCTTTGTCCCTTTACAACAGCTGGTCCTGGCCTCTGGAAGAAGCCGGGTCAGGTCAGTGCAGCGGTGCTTGGAGCTGGGCACGGAAGGCACGAGTGCTCTGTAAGGATGTAAGCCAAGGAGGATGATGCAGGGCTGTGTAATTGAGGTAGGGTTGAAGTAATAGGGTGTAGTATGGCCTTGGGGGTAGTAAATTCTCAAGTGTAGTGACAGGAAAGCTGTGGGGTTAGAATAAGGAAATTCGGCCTATCAGGGAGAACACTGTCCATCTCTGCCCGTGAAATATTACTCCAGCCTTGGTGTTAGGAGTTCTAGTGTTCTGGAATGCCAAAATAGAGTATGTCTAAAGCAAACAAATAAGAAAAACCCAACCAAAAAAAAACTGCCAAAAACACACACCAGCACCTCCCTAAAAAAAAACGAAAAAACCAAGCTCCACACAGAAATAATTCTGCCTTGTTGCAAGTATACAAAACAAAGTGACCTATGTCATTTTGTTTAAAAATAAAAATGGTTTTGGAGAGTCCTGGCCTGTTTGAAGATTGTGATTTCCTAGTAGGGGTTTTCAACTAGCAATACTAGTAAAAATATCCAACGTGTCTATCTTGGTTATATGCAAAACTGAGACTTTGCATATAAGCAGACGTAACATAATGAACATTAGTTTCTCAAGCATTTAACACTTGGTAGGTGTGTGTTTTGCTTTGGAAAGATAGTTTGGGCTTAGCCTACATCTGTTCATCTGCAGGGCTGACATTTTTATTTTCATGTAATAAAAAAAAAATCTTACAAAACTAATGATGTTTACAGTATACTTGGACTGAAGCTTCACCAGAGGCAAAGGCTTGCATTCTGTAAATAACCTTATAGAGTACATAAAACAAAACTTTTCCAATAAAATTACAGAAACTGAAAGTAGATCCCTCTGAATGGATGTGAATAAATCACATGGTTTTGTGGTGTTTTTTTTCATCCTTAAAGATCTACCACGATGCCTGGGTCTCTTCCAGTGAATGCTGAATCCTGTTGGCCCAAAGATGTGGGAATTGTGGCACTGGAAATATATTTTCCCTCTCAGTATGTTGACCAGACAGAGCTGGAGAAGTATGATGGCGTGGATGCTGGGAAGTACACCATTGGGCTAGGCCAGGCAAGGATGGGGTTCTGCTCTGACCGGGAGGATATCAATTCCCTTTGCTTGACTGTGGTTCAGAAACTCATGGAGCGAAACAACCTTTCCTATGATTGTATTGGGAGATTAGAAGTTGGAACGGAGACCATTATTGATAAATCAAAATCTGTGAAGACTGTCCTGATGCAGCTTTTTGAAGAGTCTGGTAATACAGATGTAGAAGGAATCGACACCACCAATGCATGCTATGGAGGCACTGCTGCTCTTTTCAATGCTATTAATTGGATTGAGTCCAGTTCCTGGGATGGTAAGTCAAGTGTATTTTCTTGAAAAGTTACATCATCCTTTCAACAATCTGCCCTACAATGACAGTGTTCATGTTTAGCAGTATAAAACCCAGAGGGTAAACTGGTTTTCTCTTCTGAAATATTTTTCTTAAATTCCATGGGCATTTGCCACTAGTTCAGTTATAGTGTTAAGAATAATGACACAGCTGCTAATGTAAAAGTCTTCTGTAAATTTTGGTATTTGCCGCTTGAAATGTGGGGGAAAAGTCAGGATTGACGAGCCCTTTAATCTCAGTGTTATCTCCTCAATAACTGAAGTCTAAACATTGCTGATCGATATTAAGATGTGCCAGACTCATGGCTCCTTCTCACCATTTTTTCTGTGTGTTTTTCCCAGGACGCTATGCCCTCGTGGTGGCTGGAGACATCGCCGTGTATGCCTCTGGAAATGCCAGACCCACTGGGGGAGCTGGTGCTGTTGCAATGCTGGTCGGCCCAAATGCACCACTGATTTTTGAGAGAGGTTAGTCCTGTGGGAGAACATACACTGTTCAAGTCAGATAATTGCATTTGTCCTGAAGCCTCTTTCCTGGTTTTTGTTCCTTCCTGGAGTGGTGGATTAATTCCCACCAATGTCAGAAATTGTTCTTTGTCTCCTCTTGCTCTGGGCTAATTCAGCCACGTCCTGTTACAGGACACAGGAGGGAACGACTAGAGATGCTCCTGTCTGTTTATTTCCTTGAGGATTCTCCAGTAAAATTGATAGAGTGTACTAGAGCTGAATAATACGACATTTTACTTCCAGGACAATATGATGACAATCCTTTATTGCTTGTGTTTGTCATCCTCAGTCCTCCTGTACTTTATAGGCAATTGAGAACTGTGTGAAACCTTACCTTAAAAGGCATGAAGTGCCTGAAAAACTGCTTGATTGGGGTCAAAACTGCTTGTTTCCCCACAGGTGCCAACTGATGCATGCCAGTTGACTTGAAGCAGCTGAATAAAGTAATTTTCAACTTTTCTGTTGATTTCTGTCCCCTAGGGTTGCGTGGAACCCACATGCAGCATGCATATGACTTCTATAAACCAGACATGGTCTCTGAATACCCTGTAGTGGACGGCAAGCTCTCCATACAGTGCTACCTCAGTGCATTAGACCGCTGCTATACTGTCTATCGCAACAAAATCCACGCCCAGTGGCAGAAGGGTGCGTAGCCTCTCCTGATGATAATGCAAGATTGGCAAATGCTGGAGTGTGTAACTACACAGACAATGTATCTTCAAGTTTTAGTATCTGGTATAAAGACTAGGCTCTTCATGTTTGTACGTTCTGAAGTGATTGAAAGAGACTGGGTCTCTTCACATTTGTACGTTCTGAAGCGATTGAAATATTTGCCCTCTCCTGTAAGAAATGATTTATTTCTATTCTGGCATGTCTAAGTTCGTGACAGTTTATAAGCAGTAGTGTCTACAGGCATTTGT
The DNA here is from genome assembly GCA_013397935.1 of Dasyornis broadbenti. NCBI lineage: Eukaryota > Metazoa > Chordata > Aves > Passeriformes > Dasyornithidae > Dasyornis > Dasyornis broadbenti. The sequence continues at coordinate 46,068 of VZRN01005615.1, forward strand.
AGGTGTAACATAACACCTTGGTTAAAAGCATGGTATTACCCACCTCCGTACAGGTGATTAAGAAATTTAGGTTAATATTTAAATGTTATATAATGATTTTTTTTTTTAACCCAGTATATTTAGTAATTGCCTCAATTATATTAAGAGGCATAAGTGTGAAGAGAGGCAAATTAAATAGATTTTTATGTTAAAATTCTGGGTAGGAATACAGAGAGTCTGTTAAACACAGCTTTTTATTCTAGAAGAAGAGCAAATATTGTTAGCTGGTGCAAAAGGTAGTAAAAAAAGAACTTTTAAATAGAAGCAGTGCAATGTTCTAAGTGCACTTGACAGAAGTAGTTAGTGTTACTTGTATGTTTGTGTCTCTTCTATGCCATCATGTTACCATAACTGGTGTCCTGGCCAGCTCCCTGCTTGATTACTATAATTGAAGTGAGTGCTAAACATAGGTTGTAACACAACACTTCTGCCACTTCCAGAGGGGACAGACAGACGTTTCACCTTGAATGACTTTGGATTCATGATCTTCCATTCTCCCTACTGTAAACTGGTACAGAAATCTGTGGCTAGACTGTTGCTGAATGACTTTCTCAGTGACCAGAACCCAGAAACAGCAAATGGTGTTTTCAGTGGTCTGGAAGCTTTCAGGTGAGAATGGCTGCTGTCTTCCTTATTCACATAATCCTAATCTGTTACATGTCCAAGGTGTGTTTCTACTTTCTGCTATTTTAGTAACTGCTTCTGAACTGATTTGTTTTTTCTTCTCTTTTGAACAGGGATATAAAACTTGAAGATACATACTTTGACAGAGATGTGGAAAAAGCTTTTATGAAAGCCAGTGCAGAGCTCTTCAATCAGAAAACCAAAGCTTCATTACTTGTATCCAATCAGAATGGAAATATGTATACCCCTTCAGTCTACGGTTGCCTTGCTTCTCTTCTAGCCCAGTAAGCATAAAATTGGGAAAAGCTTTTTATGAATAAGGTCATAAAATGTTTTTGTTTCAGAAAGTCTTTTGTAAAAGCATTGTCTAGCAAACCTTTTCCTATGAGAATGCCTTAAGGAGAAAAACTCAAGTTAAAAGACTATTCTGCACACACATTCAGTTCAAGTGACAAGCAGATTGAAAATGTCTGTGTCAGAAGCTGACCCAAACCAGCTGTTTACTGCCTTCAACGTAGAACCTTTTTTGTAAGGTGGCATCTCTTCGGAGCCCCAACCTTTCCCCTCTCCCTTCCCCTAGAAACACTCCTGAAGTGGAAAAGAAAATCAGGATATCTTCTCTGTCTTACTATAATAAACAAATCCAAATTAAATTAGCATTTAATTAATGGAGGTTTTTTTCAGTTACAGTCTTTTGCAAAACATACAAAGTTTAAATTAAACTACTCCTGTTTTTTTCTATTTTTAATTTTTTTTTTCTTTTTTCTTTACTCTGATATTGCCTTCTAAGATGTGTTTATTCATTTAAGGCTTTAGATTGCTTAAGAATGAAATCTGGTTGCCTTCATCATATTCTGGGCGTTTCTCAGGCATGTTCTGCTCTAGACAGCTTTGGAACTCATAACAGCAGTATTTGAATTTGTGTTTTTAAAAATTAGCATTTATGCACATAGCATGCTAAATGTGTATTACAGACAATATAATTTGCTAGCTGCTTTTCCTAAGCTAGCTGCAGTTTCTAGTTATTTAAAACTGGCACTTTGGCTTAATTCTGGCTTTAAAAAGCTGTTGTACGATTTGCAGGTACTCCCCAGAGCAGCTTGCGGGACAGAGAATCAGCGTGTTCTCATATGGCTCTGGTTTTGCTGCTACCTTGTATTCCATCAGGGTCACACAGGATGCCACTCCTGGTGAGTGACAGGAGGTGATGTCAGCTACCTCCCTTGCACAGCTTGCTCTCGATGCCTTGTTACACAGCCCCACTAGCACAAGTAAACCTGCAGGGCAGTGCCTAATGACAGCAGTACCACACTGAGAATGTCCAGCTCCAGGGACTGTTTAAGTGTCTCCTTGAACAAATAAATAATATTCTTCAAACTCTGTTAAATATTTTGAGTTGGTAATTGGGAATATTTTTAAATGATTAATACTTGAGATTCTGTAATGCAAAGTACTCTGAATGGGTTTGAGATTTTCACGTTAGTGTACAGTTCTCAGTACTGGCTCTACCTTACGTGATGGTTCTGTATTGCAGGTTCTGCACTGGACAAAATAACTGCCAGCCTTTCTGATCTCAAAACAAGACTTGACTCAAGAAAATGTATTGCACCTGATGTCTTTGCTGAAAACATGAAGCTCAGACAGGAAACACATCATTTGGGTAAGAACTTAATAAATAAATGTAAATTATTCCTAGTCCTAGAGCAAAATGCTCATCTCTAATCCACCTGACTTTAAATGATTAGGGTGTAGAATGAAGGAAATTGCCAACCCTTTCTGAGTCTGAGTAACTTGTGTTCATTTGGCCCAACATGTCTGAAGTAGAAATGCTGGTTTATTTTTTTCTGTCTTAATGCATCTGATCTGCAAAGGCATGTGTTGGGTAAAACGCTTATCAGGAAATAACTAACAGTGTGTCACTCCCTTTTTTACAGCCAATTATATTCCGCAGTGTTCAGTCGAGGATCTCTTTGAAGGAACATGGTACCTGGTGCGTGTGGATGAAAAACACAGGAGAACTTATGCCCGGCGCCCACTCATGAGTGATGGACCTCTGGAAGCAAGAGTTGGAGTTGTCCACCCAGGCACTGTTCATGAGGTGAACACTCGGCACTCTTTTAAAGTTTGATGTAAATGGTGGAACCATTTACATGTTTGTCTTAGCATGTGCATGTATGTTAAGAGGAAGTGGCTTTACGAGTTACATTCAATATTTTGTTAACATGTGTAACATACAAGCCAGAAGTAAAAAGTTGAACGTGTGATTTTAAAAACTACATTTCATCCTAAAAAGAACAAAACTGCACAAGAATGAAAGAAGAACAAACTGGCTCTTCTCACACAATCTGTTTGCATGAAGCATGACCAATTTGATTGACTTAAAGCCAAGCCGTCCAGTGTAGCATGAATGTTGTTTGAGAGTTGGACTAGCCATGAAGTATGAATGTCTGTGAACTAGAAAACTGTATTTAATGGTTTTTTTCCCTTCTTCTTAGCACATCCCAAGCCCTGCTAAGAAAGTGCCAAGAATCCCTGCAACAACAGAATCTGAAGGCGTTACTGTCGCCATTTCCAATGGGGAGCATTAAGATACCTCTGTGAGGTGGGGAAAGAAACGAGGTGTGAGGGCAGGGTGAGAGAGAGAAAAAAAGGATTGCAGTAGCACTGAAGTTTCAGTGTACAGTAGTACTTAATTGGAACATGAAAAACCTGTCTAAGCTCCTTGAAAAAATCATCATAATACGGTGTGCTGATTTTATAGTATTTTCAGAACACTAAAATCCAGGAGTATATTGGAGATAGAGGGACTTGCCAGGTGCTGTGGGGATTCCTTAACATGTCTGAACTTTTTTAATTGCTGAGAAGTAGCTGTAGTCTAGTACAAGGTCTTTATACACAGGAGAAAAAAAAAAAAGGAATCTTCTGCCTGCTCTTCCATGTAAAATGACTTGAAACTTACACTGTTAACTTCTACTAGTACTCAAGTGTGTGCAAAATAGTCCAAGCTTTTAATGTTAGGGTTCTCAGTGCCTTGACAATAAGTAGTCGACCTTCTGAATACTGCAATTCTCTTTCACTTTATCACCTTCCCTTTCATCTCCCAGTCTGCCTCCTATCACCCTATTGCTTTGGGACAGGCATAGAACCAAGAACATCTGTTGTTGGAATAGAATCTCTCTTCCCTGTCAAAGTGACTGGATCAAGAATGGCTAGGCCGACAAGTGGTTTTCTTAGAAGAAACTCTGTGATCCACTGTGTTAGTTACTATGTAATTCCTCCTAACATCTTAACTGTTTTATACATGCACTGTAAGTCGCAGGAGCCTGGGAGGAAAGATGAAAAAGAAGGCAGGTAGTAAATTTTTCCTACTAAAAGAATGGGATCATTGATTTGGCACCATGATGGATTGTTCAGTAGAAGTATCCAAGACAGCAGAATTTTCAAATAAAACTTAAGAGATATTACGGAGCTGTTTTAATTGACAAATGAAGGAAGAGAGTAATCATCATCATTTTGTCCGGAGCTCTGGCCTGTTACTCTCCTTCATATAATACATTTCCAAAAGACTCTTGCCAGCTTTGAATCTGGCTTTGTACTTTGAAGTCCTTCTCACTATTGGTAATACTGTAGGAGTGGAGTCTTTTATTTCTTCCCCTCCTCCCACAACGCGCAAGCTAAAGCTATCCATTTTGCAAGTAGTAGATAGATATACAGTGGTTATGGGGAGTCCATTCTGGTAGATTTTTAAAGCCCAGATTGGAAATGAACTACAATATGAGCCTTTTAAGCTTGTAATATATATATATATATATACACACATACATATATATATATATTTAAGTTGAGCTAATGTACAGATTGAAGTTTCATTGAATTTATTTCTTTGCTAATTCTACGAAGCTACATTATCTAATATAAAGTAGCAAAAAATGATTTCTCTGTTAATTACAATTTTTTGTGTGTGTAATGAAGTGTTTGTATTACCTGTCACTCACTAGGATTTGATAACTTGCTGTATTTGTACAGTCAAGCCTTGGTAAAATAGTTGTTTATTATAAACTGATGAATACTAATCTGTTTGTTCTGCTGAAAATGATGGAGCAATGCATGATGGTAGTGTTTGCAAGTATTTTGGTTTAGGTTGCCTCTCATGAAACTTAACCTTGGCACCTGTAAAACAAACTGTCATGGAACAAAGTCCATTGCTGGCAGTGGACAAGCCAAGAAGCGAGCTATTGGCACAGACCTCACAGGACTGTGAGGCTGATCCTTTATTAAAATAAAGTTTGAGATATTTGAAACCCGTTGGAGTAGTGCTGACTTGTTGGTTTGGTTGGGTTTTTAGGACGGATTTCATTTCTTTAACAGGAAAGAAAGGGGAAATTGGCTCTGTTAAACCCAAGGTTGTGGGTTCACAAGCTGTGTGGACATTCTGCAGTCCTTTTTCTTAGTGTCACTCTGTTACAAAAGTGGAAAGAGAGAGTTGCTTAGGCTGTATGAAACAATTTTATCAGGGCCATATTTCAAGATAACTTAAAATGATTTTATATGAAAACTTTATATTGGAGGAATTAATTACTGTCTTATAAAAAGTGATATTGTTTTATTCCCCTCAGAAAATTTGTGAAGGAGGCTTGGTTCTTCCTGTGTACATCCCTGAGCCTCACTGAGTCCAGTTTCCCATGGGTGGCTTTTTAGTCATTCTGTTGCTCATTTGTATGAATTACACCTTCTAAAGTGAACTGATTGTCTCATCAGTGTTACAACAGATAAAGCATCCTGCCCATAAATGTGAAAGCACCAGCTTGTGCCTATGGACACCTTGTACTGGGTATCTTACCTTAACTAAAGTCATAGGTTCTACCTCATAGCTTAGCATCTCAGCTGTCCCTATTCAGAGAACAGCTACCATACTTGTCCTTTGCACTGGAGTTGATGCTGTTGGAAATGTAAGTATAGAATAAGCAATTAAAGCTGAAAATTGGAGCATCTGCGTTTTGGTGATGCTCTGAACAACTGGAGTTGTCAGACTGTCCAGCTTTTAACTTGCAGTAGTCAAGTGTCAAAATCAGCTTTGTGCTAGCTTTGGTTGCCAAAGCAGGATGGCAGAAGTCAGGACAAGGCTGTAATGCCCAGCGGATATAAGCAGATTTTGCTGCTGCTTGCATTCAGCTACTGGTAACACAGGCTAAAGCAAGAACTTAAAACTACACGAGTTTTGGAGTAAGCTTAAATCTTTATTGTGCAGCTGGAGTCCAAGCAATTCCAGAGTGGCAGGATTGTGCAAGTAGTGGAAGGCGTCAGAAGGTAATGGTAGCCCAACCAGTCAGGCACCCACATGTGCACGGTTCAAGTTCTGAATCCTGATTTGTCTTTTGGAGTCATGACAAGTTGGGAACTGCAGCCAACAACAGCTTCGCTGTTTCTTGAAAGAAAATAAAATGCTTTTTAAAAATTGTCTAATTTGACGACATTCAGAAGAAGATTTTGAAGTTGTTTAGATTATGGTCTGGTCTCTGCTTAAATTCAGTTCTCTGCAAAAACTGTCCCGGTTTGCAGTGGTAAAGTTGTGTCAAGCTAAGGTACAGCTTTTCAGAAGATAGCTGTTACATGCCTGTATAGAGAATCTCCCAAGTGGGTTAAGTGCAGTAGCTTGGTGTTTATTAAAAGATCCCCTCCACTCATGGTCCTTTCAGTTACTGAGTCCTTGCACTTCTCCAGGTGTCTGGAGAAGGGGTCAAAAAATGCACAAGAGCTCTGTATTTGAGCCACTTCACTGTCACTTGAGAAATGCAAAGACAATGAGGCATTTTTGGTTTATTCAAAAATTACAAAAAAATGTAACACTAGAACTTAAGGAAAGTGAATAATCCCCTTCATCAAATGTGCTGAGCATAAAGCTTGCAGTGCAGTTTTATAGAATAGAACACAGCCTGGATGTGTGCTTAATCCCACTGTAAGAATTTATTCCGTTCTTTGAGTCATCTTCTTTGGGATCTGGATGGGACATGATAGGAACAGATTCAAGCGCCCTCTTCTTCTGTACTCTGTGCAACACAATTCTGTAGACCCCCGTTATTGAGCTGCGTGCATCTCTTCCCTGGTTGTTTTGAATGTGCTGTTCTGTGATTCCCAGATCTTCCAGAATATTTTTCACTTCAATTTCTTCTTCTTTGAGTGTACTGATATCCGATAAATACTTGGGATCCAGTTTAAATGTCTGTAAAGGTTTGGGGAACTGTATTCCTTGCATCCATTCACTGTTCATAATCAGTTTGACAGAGTATCGCTTGGTTGGTACTGGCTGAAGGACCCCTTTTATCAGTTTCTGGCAATTTTCTGAGAGGCAGGGAGGCAAAGTGTATGTCCCTTCAAGAATGCATTTTTTCAGTTTGCCTACTGTATCTGCCCGAAATGGCATGCTACCTGTCATCATGAAGTACAAGAGGATTCCCAGTGCCCAGATGTCTACATAGATGCCAATATAGTTTTCATCTCGGAAGAGTTCAGGAGCAGCATAAGGAGGAGAGCCACAGAAAGTTTTTAAAGTTTCATCTCTTTTACTTATTGTGCTGAATCCAAAGTCTCCCACCTTAACACAGGTGTTACTGGTGTAGAAGACATTTTCTGCTTTCAGGTCCCGGTGAATGATATTATTGTCATGCTGTGGAAGAAGAGGAAAATTTGCTATTGGTTTGCTCCCAGGAAAGTTCTCAATGGCTACCCCTAATTGATTAATTACCCTGTGGGAGAAGGGGCGTTATCTTGGGCAAAGTCAGAAACTAGTATTGCAATGAAATGGAAAAAGTATTAAATAAATTTAACTTAATTCTCTACTGATACAAAAACAATTGAGTAGGGGGAGAAGAAGGATGCTGGGCCCTTTTTAAGCACAGCAGTCTCAACTTGGTATTTTCATGAAGCAAATATCTGAGGGCAGTGTGACTAATCCTACAAGACTAGACATCTTCATGTGCAAAATCCGTACTTTTTTAGGGTTCACAACACTTGTTTTTGCAGTTACTACACGTAACTTACGGATTTAAGCATTTAGTTCACCAATTTAACATAATCACAGATAAAGTAAGAAAGTTGCTACAATTACATTCTGTGATCTAATGTTCTATGAGGAACTGGTGGTAGCAGGACAGAAGGATCACAGAGGACCACAGACTTGTGCCTCGTGGTATTTCATGTTGCAGGACACCTAAGTTTACTGTCTTCTAGTTTTAGAAATCTAAAAAACATACATCATAACTTCTACTTTTTTCCTTTGGAAATGTCAGTGGTAGCTAAGGACTCAAACTGAATTTGCTCTGCTTAGTCACAACACACCTGTCTTGTTTAGGTAAAAGAGTTTAGCCTCTTCTTGAAATAACTAGAAGGAATGGATGAACGCTCTCTGCCTTATTCTTTGGAGTAACATGGTGGCAGTACGTGGAAACAATAAGGAAACCCTTTGGCGTCCTATTTCAACTGTTTTAGTAACAGCCAGGGATGCTCTGTCTTTGTGGACTGGCAGCAGTGAGATGGGATTTTTTAATATAACCTGGATGTGATAGCTTAGCGAAAGTGAAATGTGCAGAAGTCTTTCTGTACAAGTGGAAAGGTTGGCCAATCTAGTAGTCTGCAATTAATTCTTAGAAATAGATGTGGTGTAATTTTGAAATGTAAATTCAGTTCCTGTAGCTGCAGGGTACCTGTCCTGTGGATCAGGTGTTGAAGCAAATCCACCACTCAAAGCACATACAATCATTTCGTCAAAATACATTAAAAATGCATGCTGTTTGTATAAGCCACAAGCAGTGTGTGATGCAGTTTCTAGATGTCTGACCTGGGAACACCCTTGTTTCTGACTTCCCCAGGAGCTATTGCATGGCAGGATAACATGAGCCACGGGAGGGCACCCTGACCGAACTTTAAGCAGTGCTACTGCTCAAACTTGTATAACAGTTCTCCTTGGTTTTATTTTTTTGAAGGCGCTATAATTACTCCGCAAAGTTTAGAGATATACCGAAGTAGTTTAATTGCTTCTTTTCTGCCTGGACACGATGCTTTGGGGTCTACACAAATAGCATCATCCTAAGTGTAGGTACTGAAGACGAGGCAAGAAGTGACTGCTGGGTGTTAACTTCACAGATTTGCATTGAAGCGAGGGCCGGAAGCTGACTGTCTTTAAGTGACACATTCCCATGTATCCCATTAATAAGCAAGCTTGATGTTTGCAATACCTAACCAGCCTCTCTGGAAGTGGGAGAGTGACTGATTCTGTTTTTAAATAGGATGAGGGAAGAAATGAAGCTTTATTCACTTTGCCCACAGCACCTAAAAGCAGACAGAACACTTGCTAAAGGGATGATTCCACCCACCAGGTGTTCCCAGTTCACTCTCCTCTGAAAAGCTGTCAACAGAGAGGCAACAACGTGAGATGGATGTGAAAGCTCTCAGATAACTGTAACACAGCTCTTCTCTGGCTGTTTTGCTTTTGAGAAATGTGGGCCTGAACTTTTGGGTAACAGTAAGCGTACTGTTGAAAGTCAAAAGACACATCCACAAAATGTGCTAGAAATAGTGAGGGGCATCATGCCTGTATAAGAGCAACTTACCATGTGCTTCACAGCAGACACAATCTGGGAGAAGATTATTTTACACTCTGTTTCTAGCAGCTTTCCTTCTGTACTGATTTTAGTGAAGAGCTCCCCACCTCCTGCATACTCCATCACCAGGTGCAGTTTTGAGAGCGTCTCCACCACTTCATATAGCCTGATGATATTTGGGTGGTGCAGCTTTTCCATGCTGGATATCTCACGAGACAGCAAACGTTGAGTCTTCCGGTCTAGCTTTGTCTTGTCCAAAATCTTAATTGCAACTTTCTCTGAGAAAAAAAATATTTTTTTCTTGTTGTTAATGCAACAGGTACAAATGGTAATACTATTTATTTACAACAATGCTTGTTGTAGAAGAGCAATAAAGTTTCACCTCATCAGTCTAAACTAAGCTTCAGGGGCCTACTAAGCCCTACAATCTTTCACACAACCTCTGCCCCTTTCTGTCTATGACATCCTACTCAGTGCTGAGGTAGCTGAAGGGTAGAGTATTGCAATAGCTGATCAAATCATCTGCCTTGGTGTGCTTCACTGTGACAGGTTAATATGTGTCTGAAGGTACAGAACCTGCTTTTGGTGTCCCGTGCTGGTAAAGCAAGTCTGTGCTTTTGTTGTCAGCTCAAAGCTCCTGAGATGAGCCAGGTAATTGGAGACTAATGGAGGTGCTAAATTTGGGTGCTTTGTTTCAGGCCAGACAGACAAACTTGGCGGGAATTTAGAGGCTTTGGCTATTTCATTCTGAGCAGTGGAGTAAGTCGCAGGGATCCTGTAAGACAGCAAATCTAGCTGCCAGATGCTGTTCTGGTAATGCAAAGCTGCTGTTAAGTCCTACATGTTTCTGGAGCATATCTACAGTGAAGCCACGGGTCTTGAAACACATATATACATCTGCAGCTGCACAACATCGTCAGGGTAGATCAGAGCAGTATGAACAGTCAGTCACAACTGCCCTTATGTTTCTGTATTAGTCCATAGGTTACAGCTTTTGTCTTCACTCTTCTGAATATAGCTGGTATTTGAAGGATTAGTCTGGTTAAAACAGGTTTACAGTGGCTTTGTATAACTTGTCAGGACAGCAAAATTAAAATGGATCACAGCAATAAAGATAACTATTTGTTCCTGGGAAGAAGGGATTTTTGGTTGTTTGGGGCTTTTTTCCCCTCAAGACTGTCTTAGTCAAACAATCACAAATTTCTTAACAATTAATCACTTCTAATAAATCTTTCAGAAAAAAGCTTCACCTTGGTTTCTAGTACACAGAAATAAATTAGGAAAAAAGCTATTGTTCACTTGTTGCTGTAAGAGGAGAGTGAGAAGGTTTGATATTTGTACACCTGTTCTGGTATAAAAGCATTCAAGGCATTTTTACTGAATGCTATAAAATTTTTGATTCAAGTGTAGTATTTCAACATACATAAAGGAAATGTTAAGGATACTTATGCATGTATCTGAATAGATCAAAAACACTCCGTGTTTGGTATATTTATATTTTTTAGTATGATAGATACATCAATTGATCTCCCTAGTGAAGTGCAGCAGGTGCTTGAAGCACATACGATTTTTGTGGAAGATGCTGAATTACCCCTTGATGTGCTGGTTTTCAGAAGCCTGTGCTGAGTACAGGGCAGTTTTCCTGGCCACATTGCTTCTCTTTGACCTATTCTTGGCTTTCTAGGGAGCCCCTCAGGGCAGCAGGTACCTCCTGTGTGGTGTGGAGGTGGGGTGAACCAGGAGGAAATGCAGCTAGTGACAGTGATGCTGGCAGCACTCTGACTGCTGACCTAGTGAAAGACCCTTGTCATGTTCACAGCATATTGATCTCCTAAGCTAAAAGGAAAGAGCAGCAGCTTGCAGTAGGTTATATTTGCACAGCTACATGCTCATAACTCTTACAGTCTTAACCATGTAATTTCATAATTATGTCTTGACTTACAGAAGTTGGAGATATTTGGGCTTTAAAAAAAAAAAAATCTTCTAGGTTAATTTTTTTCGCTTTCATTTTACTGGAGTCTGCTTTTTCTCTTGGTCAGTTTTCCTGCAAAGTTTTAAAAGGAAAGAGGAGGCAGAATAAAAGGTGTGAAACTGAAGAGCCTGATCTTATTCAAACACCACCATGAATCAGGACCAAGCTTCTTTAAATCTACATCACTGCAGTTGTAAATGCATGACATGAAAAGAAATCCAGCCCACCTAGAGTGCAAAAGATCTGACACTTTCCTTTTCTTTTCTGAACCCTTCCTTTCTGCTTCCAAACAATGCTTGGTTTACAAATCCTCTATTACTCTTGCATAGCAGTTGTTCTGAATAGAAGGGCATTTTTAGCAGGCAGCTTATTTAACAAAATAATTACAAAAAGAGCTGAAAGAGATTTTTATTGACTATATGCAGCGTATGCTGAGGTTTGAAAAGTGCTAGGTGAAATCTTGGTAAGAGAAACTACAAAAAGGTTGGGAAATAATTTCAGGAAGAAATAGTGTATGCTGTGATGGCAGAAGGAAAAAAAAACCACCAAAACCAAGTTAAAACTGCTTTAAAAATAAGAGCAAATGAGGTGCCTGGACATTCCTGCTTTTGCAATTTGTGTAACATTAGAGAGACTTCTTACTAGCTGTAAATACTGGATGCTCTTAATTGCTTCTATTCAGCTGTGCTCTCACATTTCCTTTGTCATCTGGAAGGAGTGTAAAATAAAAGTTACACAGGGCTTAGGAACATAACAGTCCTTAGCAAGAAACTCCATGGATTTCTGGAGAAAATCTCTGCCAAAATTCAGGGTAATATAGCGGGCAATGCCCCTGAATAACACGATGCACATAGAAACATAAATCAGAAAAGATCTCTAAGATCATGATCAACTTGTCAAGCCCACCACTAAACCTTGTGCCTAAATGGCATATCCATGTGTCTTTTAAATACCTCCAGGGATGGTGACTCCACCAATTCACTATGGAGCCTGTTCCAAGGCCTGACCACCCCTTTAGTGTAGAAATTTTTCCTAATGTCCAACCTAAACCTCAACCTTACCTGGCACAATCTGAGACTGTTTCCTCTTGTCCTGTCCCTTGCTACCTGGGAGAAGAGGCCAACCACCACCTGGCTATGACCTCCTGTCAGGCAGTTGTAGAGAGTGATAAAGTCACCCCTGAGCCTCCTTTTCTCCAGGCTGAACACCCCCAGCTCCCTCACCTGCTCCTCACAGGCCTTGCGCTCCAGACCCTTCACCAGTTTTGTTGACCTTCTCTGGACTCGCTCCAGCACCTCAGTGTCTCTCTTGTAGTGAAGGGTCCAAAACAAATGAAACACAGGATTCAAGGTGTGGCCTCAACAGTGCCAAGTAGAGGGGGACAATCCCTGCCCTGATCCTGCTGGCCATGCTACTGCTGATCCAGGTCAGGATGCCATTGGCCTTCTTGGCCACCTGGGTACACCATGGCTCATGTTCAGCTGCTGTCACCAACACCCCCAGATGCTTTTCTGCTGGCCTACTTTCCAGCCACTCTGCCCCAGGCTGTGGAGCTGCCTGGAGTTGTGGTGACACAAGAGCAGGACCCGGCACTTGGCCTTGTTGAAACTCAGACCACCGGCCTCAGACTATCAATCCAGCCTATCCTGATCCCTCTGCAGAACCCTCCCGCCTTCAGCAGATCAACACTCCCACCCAACGTGGTGTCATCTACAAACTGACTGAGGGTACTCCATCCCCTCGTCCAGATCATTGACAAAGATGTTGGGGCTGGCCCCAATACTGAGCCCTGTCGAACACCACTAGTTACTAGCCCGAGATGGATGTTACTCCATTCACCACCACTCCCTGGGTCCAGCCAGCCAGCCAGCTCTTTATCCAGTGAACAGTGCACCTGTCCGAGCCATGGGACATGGTATTCACATCTTAGCACCAAAGATTTTTCCGTGTTTTCTAAACAACCAAGGCAGCCATTGTGAGGGAAACAGGGTTCATCACCCAGTATAATCCTTAAGTTTTTTTCCTCTCTCTCTCTCTAGAAATCATGTGTCCTGCTGCAACAGATCACAAGGGCAACAGAAAAGTATATATATGTAACTGTTACAAAGGCTCATCTCCGTAAAAACAAAATTGTTTCCTTTTTTTTATACAGGATGACATGTAGGGAGAAAGACCATGCTTAAAACTGGCACTAACTGAAAAGCTGAACAGCACTCTAACACGTACACCACCCTCTACCACAGAGACCTAAACAGCATTAATGATGAAGCCTTTTATTTACATAATCAGATTTAAAAAAAAAAAAAAAGACTTGCACTCATTAACACTGTGCAGGAACATAATTTCATTGCCAATACAATTCAAAAATCAGAATCCTCTTTGTGGGTAGTGGTGGTGTGTATACATGAAAACCTGTGTGCACATCTGTATTGTTCTGTCCATGTACTGTATTTTACGAGTACAGATCAGGTCATAGGTAGAGACAAATCAGAAAATGTTTATCTTTCATTCTTCTTTCCTTATGACAGTTACAAAGCTAGCATCAATAAACCAACTGCCTTTCCAGTGAACATTTTAACCAAAAAAAGTTACAAACAAAAGAAAAATAATCTGAGAGATTTTTTCCAGAAAAAGAAAAGGTAAAGTTTTTGTTTTGGTATTTAGCTTGTCCAAACAGTATTCACCATTCAAAATTTTTCAATCAGCTCTATTCAGATACTAAAGCAACCTGTTTCCTAGGTAAGTTCAGCAAGTAAAGGGTTCATCGAGATCAAATTTTTGTCTTTCATTAGTATTCCTCCTGTTCCCAGTACAGGAGCAGCATTTCCTCCAGTAAGCACAAACCAGTTACCTCTGGAAGTAAAAAAAAAAAAATTAACAGAAGAGGAAACAACTTGTTGTGGGCCAAGTAGAACAGAGATGCTTTCCTGAAACAAGCACAACTGAAAATTCAACATCCAGTTAAAGCAACCCTGGGGTGTAGGCAGGCTTAAAATGTAAAAAATTAAGTACCATCAGTTCCCCACTGAGATTCCCACTGCAACAACTGCTGCACCTGAGGGATAATTGTGAGTTTTTACCCCTCTTAAGTCTGGGTTGAAAGAAGTGATTAGAGAAAATAACTATAGCTAATACGGTTTTGTGGCATATCTTATTCTCTCACCGGTAAGATGATGAAGGGGAGTCAATCAAACTGAAAAGTAAGGACTGTGAGAAGAAAACAAGGTAATAGTGTACAAAGATACAGAGAAAACTAGTTACCCTGATGGAAAGCAAGAACAATTTCTATTATTGTCAGGCAAAGGCAGAAAAAGAAACAGGACAGTTGATGACAAGTTCTTAGTTCTACCCATGACTGAAGTGTCCACTGCGGTTACCTAACCCTTCTGGTTCTTCCTAGAAGCAGCAGATAGAGTGCTTTTTGTAATTAAAACAAGAAAAATAACTCAACACAAACACCAGTTTGGCAATACCAGAGCTTGTTTCCCAGCACCTGTTCAGCTCACACCTATAGCCCCATTCCAGTAAAGATCAGCAAATGAATCAGTAAAGTGGGCGTAACATTTCTCACCAAAATTACTGTGACCAAATAAAATTTTTGTCCATAGTAGTAAAATTTGTGATGAAACAAAGGAAGCCTTGGTACCTCTGGCTGCAGGCAGGAGCATGCTAGCCTGCTGCCCTGGGTGTTCATCACCTGTATCACTGCGGGCCATAAGCTGGGGCAGGGAAGAGGGCGGATGGACAGATGGAAGAGGGCAGGTTGTAGGAGGGGAGGCACAACACCTCACATCAAAGTGTGGAGTGTTTGAGCCACAGGATGAGATGTGTTAACTCCACACAGTGCAGTAATGAACTCCTCCTATAATAACAGCTATCTAGAGAAAATGTTTCTAGTTGCTTTAAAGCCTAATCCAACCCTGAGCATTTATGTGTGACCTTGCCTATAGATTAACTCAACAACATTAAAAATACACACACACACTATATGTGTATCTAAGGTTCATGCAGCATCTTTCTTCCCATAGGAGGCCATTTATATAGGGCACTCAGCATGCAACAGTACCTACCTTTGGTTAGGGAATGAATTCCAAGCTTCACTTGTGAGAAATTCCCACTTCCTATTTCTCCTCTGACTCGATAGAAGGCAATTCTCTTTCCTAGGGTTAATTCTTTCACCACTTTTTCATTATGAGACATATCCTGCATTAGTTTCTCAAATGGGGTCAGCCTGTGCTGTCTGCCCTCTTCATCTTCTCCATAGCACTCCGCATGCCCATCATCTTCTCTGCTGTCCTCATGATGCCACCTGGAACAGCGGTATTTTCCAAGACTTGCTTCATTCACATATCCTGTTGTCATAGTCTATACAGTAATCACTTCCCCATTTAACAAGATGTCCAGGTAAGTTTAAATGAAGTAATTCCGTATGAATATGTAATCCTGCACATTATGGACACTGTGACAAATGCAGAAAAGTAAAAAAAAAAAAAAAAAAGAAAAAAATAGCAGCTTACAGGAAGTCCAAGGACTAGTTTGGAAATTCATTCAAAAACAAATCTGGCACATCTACATACTGCATGTCCTGTTCAAAATCAGACATAAAACTGGAAGTTGTATACATCCATTTCTCACTAACAGATTTAGTGTGACAGGATCTTCAGCTGCAAGGTAAAAGAGGCTTCGCAATTAAAACTGCAAACTGTGTGAGAAAGCGGCAGGGTGCTCACTGTCTATGCAGCACATTTGACACATGCAAAATATTTGACACAAATGTTCAGACTTTAGCTTGATGCTTTGAGAACTAACTTGACAGAAGAAGTTCAAACAGAAAGCTGATTAACTGCTCAGAATAAATCCAGATACTTCTAGTTAATTTTGAATAGCTGACCTTAAGAGTGTAGTTCTCCTTGATTCTGGTAAGAGTCCAAAAGCTGCCTGTAGGGATTGCCATTGATTCATACTTCAGCCTGTGAGCTTGTCACTGTACCTTGGAAATGTCACTGTGTGTTGAAGCCTTGCTGTAAAACGAACGTTGCACCTCTGTTTCTTTCCCATGGTGTGTTCAACAAAGCAACTGATTCTGGAAGATGACAGAAAAAGCATAATCAGTGCACCAGGCAAAAGAAATGCTGCGCCTTAGTATCCCTGCAGTCACATGGCAGGACAATACAGGATTAAGTAACTGCAATGTCACGTTAACCCTCCTTTATTTAGATGAGCTTTCTTTAACGCCTTGAGCCTTCTCAAAATTTTGCCAGACGCGTGGTGTTCCTAAGCAGACAGATGAAGAAAGTAATTGAAACCTTTACATAACAGCCATACGCTTCACTGAATGACAGCATGACCCACACCATTTCACCAGTTTAACTCTGGCAGCACAGACATAGAAGTACTTACCCTAAATAAAAGAGCAATCATCTTTAAAACAGCACACCATTTTTTTCTTCTTTACCTTTCTTTTTTAACCCTGAAAACCAGGAGTTGATCAGCAAGTGCTGATCGTGCAGCTGCACGCCTTAGGGTGGTGAGCTGGGCGCAAGAGCTCTCAGACAGTGCAGGCAGTGGCAACGCTCACCTCCCCTGCTCTCAGCCTGCAGCACACCTGACTGCCAGGACAGATGCACCAGACTGAGGGGGAGTGAATTAGACCAGTAACTCAATGCCTGAAGCTTAGGTAGACAGTCACCTAAGGTGCCACACTAGGAGAGGGCATGTGACATTTGCCAGGCGGAGCTGCCCTCTAGCCCTCTAAACCCCTCAATCTCCTGTGTGAGCAAGAGGTGGAGAGGTCAGAGGCACAACCTAAGGGCGCAGAAAAGGCAGCTGGTGATAGTTTCATTAAATGGGAACTGGAGTGGCACAAAAGCACTCTGCTCCTTCAGAGAGCTCAAGGTGACTGACCCCGCTTCTGGGACATTACTCCTTGCCTTGAGGCATACTGAAGGAATTTTGCAAGTCACCTCTCTGTGCTGTACCCACACTGCTGACAGACAAATCTGCCCCAGGGAAAGTTAGAAAGCCTGGCTTCTCCTTCCCCTTAGAGTCTGTGACTTCGTCATTTCCCTGAACCAGGGATGCTTTTTACTGTGTGTGCTGCAAACTTAATGACGAAGTTTGGAACAGAGGGAGAATGTACTTCTTCCATAATGCCTTTGTTACTCTTTTTGGCTTACTCATCTTTGAAGAAAAGAGCCATTTTCATGGTTGACAGAAAGATAATAGAGAATCATATTATTCTCTGGATCTAAATATAGTGAAACCCTTGACATACACTGTATGTGTACATACAGCTACTGGCCAAATCCTGAAATTGTTATGCGGGAAGAGACCAAGTGACAAATGAGAAAAGTCTTCAGTATTCTCCCACCAAACCAGCTTTCTTAGCAACAAATGTTCCCCTTAATTTTATTATTTTATACTTCGGAGGAAAAAATCTATGTGGAAGGACACCCTATTCCCAAGCAAACTGAAAAACTCTAAACCCACACCTTACATTCTGGTTTTTCTCTATTTGGGAAAAGGACAATTTCTTGTCTAAATTCTGGCCCACAGTTGTTTTCTGCTTCAACCTGTTTCACATCAGAATCATAAAAGTATTTTAGGTAATAAAAAAGTCCTTATATGAAACTCGACTGTATTTCACAGTTTTAATGGTGGATGGCACTCTAGCAGAGCAGGGGTTTTGGAAGCCACATGTCTGCTGTACAGTGGCACACCAATTCAGATGCAGGACTCTGTCCCCATTCTGCTCTTTGATCTTGAGGACAGCAGTGCAGCTTGTCCACAGCAAAAGTCTGGAAAAGTCCATGAGCAATGTCAGGCATGCCATGTACAAATCATAAGCCATTATTTAAACAGGTGTCTCTGGTCGGGCAGTGACAACTTCATCACCAAAGAACAGCTGTAACTTACGGCTATAGCCTCCAGAGTGGCAGGTATGGACAATTCTGCCCTTGCAAAAGAAGAACCACAGAACAACTACCATCTGCAAAATTTATCAGGGCCCTTGCAGTTAATGGGCTGTACAGAAAAAAGGCTGACTGCATAAGAAGGAGGATATCCTTCAAACAGACTTGTGCAGACAAGCCCCTCCTGAACATATTTGTCAAGGCACAGAAGGCAGCTGGCCCAGTCCATGCGGATCACAGAGACAAACCATATGGGAATGCCAGAATCTTGTGGGGAGACACAAGTCAAGAGGGAGGCAGAACTGCATTGAGGCATTAGCACATGGCTCTTGCTGAATTTACTCCCGCAGAATTTTTTCCTGGGGCTCAACATGCTCTTTTTCAGAGCACAGCCTACCATTAATCTCCCTTTCAGGCTTGCCACTTAACAGTCAACTCTGCAACCTCCTGGCACTGATCCAAACTGGCTGGTTTTCCCTGTCCTTTGAGATGAGCTATTTTAGTATTCCTGGTGTTAGCAGTACATATACTACCTATTTATGGCCTACATTCCTTCCTGTAATCAAAACCAGCAAAATCTATCCTGATATCATACAAAAGCGCTGTGACTGTAAAAGAAAATAATTCTAAGAGAAAAGGGAAAAACAAGGAAATCAGGAGTGATCCAAATACAATGAAGGACCAACTATTTATTTCTTTTTCCTCAGTCTCGTTGACTGGTGATGTGAAGATCCTCATAAGAATTTATCTGACCAAATAATAACTCAAAAAAACCCCCAATATAAGCAAGCAAAAGAAAACCAAAACAAAACCACTACAAAGACACAAGACAGACTGAACAAACGTATCAATCCTTTAAGACTTCTGCCAGCCTAATACTGCTGTTGTTTAACCTTGTTTTTCAAACTGACATTCTCATCCTGTTCTAAAAAGTGCTAAATACCCTCAGGCTACAGCTGCAGGCCCGGTTTAAACCTGCATCACAACTCTAAGGAAATTCTGAAAGAAGGGAAGAAGAATTAAACCAAAAAAGAGATCACTGGATATACAGACTTTGGTTCCTAATATCCCATCTTGAGAGATACATAAAAGCGACCTGGTTTTAAAGAAGCTTTGAATGGAACACATGAAAGCACAGAAGCAGTCAGACCAGTGCTTCAAGCACTGTATTTTGCAAATTGGCTTCTTTCATTAAACCTGTCTTTCAGAGTGGAAAAAAGCCACTCAGCTTTGAGTGCTTAAACTGCTGCAGCTCCTCTTAGAGTGAAAGCAGTCACAGTGGAGGGTCTCCTACCACTCAAATCATCAGAATACTGGGTGGTTTTAATGAGGATGCCACTAGATACTGCAACACGTTCACCAGAGTTCCCTTTTCAGCCCCTCTGCTGTCTATCTGTGGAGATGAAGATTTTCAAGGTATTTCCCTTGGGTAGGGGATTAGTTCAAATTTTTAAAATTCCCTTGAAGACCAGCATGTCTCATAGTTAGTAGATTATAAGCACCATTCACCAGCTCTGGAACAGAACTGAATTTAAAGCAGCAGGGATTTTTTTTAAAAGTCATCTGCAAGAACAATAACAATCCCTTTTTTTTTAATCATAGCTTTAGAAGTTCAGTTGTTGTAAGAAAATACCAACAACCTAGTATACTCCTGTGTACAGAAGACCTATCCTTTATAAAAGATGAGAGCCCGGCAGAACACTCCCACAAGACTTGTAGCACAGACCACAGGTGACATAAAAGCTCTGCTGTGCAGACAGACATAGGGAAAGTAATTGCTTCACTTCTGTGCTCATGCTTAAGCAATATTGAGCGCATGGCTGTGTGGCCAAAGGAAATCAACATTTGCTCAAGGTTTGCCCTGAGCACATTTTCTTGATTTACATCAGACTCTCAGTCTTATTTCTGTGAATGACAGAAAACAGAATGACTATATAAAATATATCCCAGAGCTTCATATAAATTGTTTAAAAAACCCCAAAAACCAACTATTCAAAATACAGAATATAGCATGGTTACAGTCTGAACACACATGTGTGTGTTCCCAGCTCAGGTAGGAGGAACCTAACTGATCATAGTGGCCAGAGAATTACTACTGTTAGCTGGCATAGCATTCAGTTTGCCAATTATTGTTTGGTGAAATCCAGACATGATGAACATCATTCTTATCCCTTTCCTGCTGTGCCTGGGAACGTTTTGGTAACAGCCAGTGATGAATCTGGGCTGGCAGGTGGGCAGGACATCGCTGCTGGTTCTGTGCTGCTCCACTGGATAGGCTAGAATTCCAGTGTGAACATGACCTGAAGGGACTCTGACCTGTAGCTGATGTGGAAGCAGGTACCTCTCAAAGCGTCTGTGGCCATGGTTGTGACTGTGCCACAGCAGGTTCATCTCTGAAGAGATTATGGCCCATGAAGGCCACACTGGAGCAGGTGCACTTCGAAGCACTGTGTCTGTGAGTAAATCTGTGCTGCAGCAGGTATATTCCTGAGGAGACTGTGGCTCATAGATAAGGCTTCACTTGAAGCAGGTGCAGTCCTAAAGCACTGCAGACTATGGGTAAATCCAAGTTGGAGCAGGGGCACAGGGAGCACTTCATTGCAAAGTTAAACCATGACACATTGGACTAGATCTTCTTAAGGGTCTTTTCCAACCAAAACAATTCTATCGTTCTTTGCCTAAGACATGGCACTGTTTTCCCACAGAGGGAATACTAACACGTGAAGCATCTCTGGCTGAAACACAACATAAACACCTTCAATGGCTTCTGTGCAAAACCCCACTTATTAGCCACAGCACAATGAAGAGAAACAGGAAGAGATAACAGTTGCCCGGACTGACTCTATTCAGCACAATGAAATGCCAGTTCTACATGCTGCTATCAAACCAAAAAAGTCCAAGAAATCCTGGTGTAAAAAGGAAAAGAACAGCCAAAAATACCCCTCCTCACTGGAACACACTAACTCTTGCCTTAATTCTGCAACTGTAACTTAGAGCAGAAGACAGAGGACTCTGCAACCTATTTAGAAGTTTAGTAAGCCTGAGTCCTTCATACTCAAGTAGAACACAGGTGGATGCTTGCTTAAGTGTCCCCTAATCTCAGCACAAAGAGTGATACCTTCATCTTTTGCACTGACATCATAGCCATTTTGGGATGGACCCATAAAGACAAAAACAGTTACTTGGAAACTGATGGAACCTGATGTCCCAAGGATTTTATCTGATCAGCCTGTTACCAGATCTGCTGACTGATCACTACTCGGCACAGGTCACTAGCACAAAACTATAGATTTCAGCAAGATCCCATGTTTACTTATTCCAACCTCCTTCTTGCCAAAACCAGAGATAAGAAATAGAGGAAAAACACATTGGTGTGCCCTGTTCTGTGATCCATCCCTAAAAGATCTCTCCCTGATCTTCAACAAGCAGTCATTGGTTGTGTCCAGGAGAGCTACAGCCTGCCCTACAGAGACCCACTCAGAGGGACCCCCAGGCCGGGCCAGTACAAGCACACACTCACCTGCCCAGATTGCCAACACCTATGTGGCAGCAGCAACTTGGGGAGTCCTGCAGGGCCACTGACAGACACTTAATGCGACACTGGTGCCAGGGTGCAGCACAGACTCAACTCCCCACCTCCCCTGGGGTTATCTGCTGACAGGCTGGAATAAGCTCTTGGAGAGATGAAGGAAGGCTGCAGAGAGCCCTCAGCAGTCAAGAGCTTACATAACCCCTCCAACACAGGTTGGGTGCAGCCCAGCTGGTGGAGTCTCACATCAAATCCACCATCTGCACTGTACAGGGTATACAGAATAGAAAATCAAGGCATAGCAATCAACATAACACAAATGATACTAAGCAAGTACATTAAGACTTGTGAAGTAGAAATTAAATGGGGGGAGGAACCCCTTTCATCCTTTCACAGCAGTGCTGATAAAAGAGCTAGAAAGACAATTCATTAGCCTTTGAATTGTGAAGAAAATTGCATTAAAAACAAAGACAAAAAAGAATTTATTAGTAGAACCCAATTCCCAGGTCTTTGAAATACATAGGAGGGATTAAATTGAAGTCTGACTGTATTTTGAAATTAAATTTGCCCTTTCAAAACTTTAACCTGGACAGTCTATTTTATTTCCTTCTTTGTAGTACAATGCAAATGAGGTCAATTTGCTTCAGAACTCATCTTCCAAGATAAAATCAGTTTCCATTAAGTGTGTATTCTGAGTCAACAGAGATGTAACAAAGTCTTTATTAGCCTTTTAAATAACAGAAAAAAATTTCTATCTAATTCATTTATTTGACTAAAAATTAGTTTGCCTCATTTTTCAGTGAAAATTAAATAAACTCTCTGGATAAAGCAAGCTATAGTCCAAGAAGTAATAAACAGGCAATACTTTTGAGTCCTGCTGAAATCACTGAAATCAGTCTTCACTTGAATCAAGAAAATGATTGCATATTTAGGCAGGTATGCATTGCTAAGAAGATGGCCTGCAATAAAATCACCCTGTCATTTTCAAAGAAGAGAAACCTAAGATATGTTCCCATACAAGGAAAACAGAAAATGTTCTGGTTTATATTGTCTGTCTGTTTTCTTTCACTACTCCCCACTTACTTACTAGTTGGGCTTTAACAAATAGAAACAACCCTGGTTACCTCTTACAATCAAATTTAGTTGAATCACTCCATATGCACTACTCAAAAGTACTGAGTACTAAAAGGTTAAGCATTTTTAAGGCCATTTTTCAAAGTAACTGGGCAGATTGATATTATTCTCCAGGGACCTACTTGAAAATATATAAATCCTGCACTGCACTTTGAAATACACTTGATACTAAGTTTCCAATTTTTCAGAGTAATGTCTAAGGCACTTGAGATTCACCCTGAATCAGTATTAACAAAACACTACATTACGGTAATGGTATTAGTGAGCCTCACTAAAAGAAGACACAGATGTAGAAACATAATACCCATATAAAAGTGCAGGAGAGCAGCATCATAAATACTGTGTGCTTGGTTTTAACAATGCTGAAGAATTATATCCAGAAAGTGTTGTTGCAACTTCTCTGTCCTTAACAATTTTAAACATCCCAAAGTGACTGCAGCTTTGAGAACTTTTATAGCTTTTAGAGAAAAAAAAAAAAAAAAAATATATATATATATATAGAAAGACAAGTATTTTTATTTTTCATCTCACTGAACATTAGACTGGAAATGTCTAGAATACACAGAAAACAACATGGAAATGGAAAACAGTCCCAGACATATTTCTCTAGTAATGTATGAGTGTGCCACCTTCTCAGACCGCAGGGTCCCCTTCCATGCCGACCACTCGCCCTTCACACCAGCTCCTGCCTCTGGAGCTCCATTTGGTTACCACATGCTGAAAAACCTCTGTGTGGGGCAGTGCACTGCTACCAGGTTTGCCTTCCATATGACCTCCCCAAGCCTTGCAGGCACAGAGACACAGAGCAGGGGAATAAGCACAAGCTCCCCAGTGTTGCTGAAGCTTTGATTAACCTCTGGAAACTGCTTATTGCATAGCAAATCTTCAAGACGTGGCAAGGAGCTTAGCAGGAAGAAATTTGATCTTATTTGACATCCTACAGGTCATAAGTTACCAATCTCTGTATATCAAAGAAATCTTGCCCACCAAAAACTCCTCTTTCACTGGACTGAGAACAGAAGTGAAATTAGGATAGGTATTTTTGAAAGTGGGATCTAGAGAAACCATACAAAGGCAGGAAGAAACATTCAGCCTTCTGCAAATTGAACTGTTCTATCAGCTCATCACTGTGGTGCACATCAAGGATCCTAAGTGATAGATAATAATGCAAAGAAGATGAAGCACAACTCTAGATTTTACTTTTCTTTTGCAATTTTGGCTTCAGTATTGCAGCTTAATGCTTCACATGCATCCTAGGCATCTTTCACAATTTTTCTTTCTTCTCTTTAACTGATCTGGTTTTGGAGCACTGAAAAATTCATAATGCTGTCTCAAACTGAATTTCCAAATGCAGCAGTGTGTGCCGAGGAGGCTGCCAGCACATTTAGGCAACTGACCTCTCCTGCTGCAAGGATCAGCAGAGCAGACAGTGTTTGAGGGCCGGCACAGAGCAATACCCTGGGAAACTGGAGAAGAGGAACACTGCAGAGCTCCAAGCAAAACAGACCTTGCTATTGACCCACTGAAAGACAGAATCATGTGAAAAAGCTGTTACATCTAAAATCCCTAAAACCAATCCTACTTTGCATATCACATTTAAGCAGCAAAAGCTTTCCTGAATTGAATGAATATTAATGTTAATAAATTTGGCTAACATTTAATTTCATGAGCTAATCTTACAGACATCTATTGAGTATCTGTCCTGGAACTCAGGCTATTATTATTGCTGTTCTCATTATTACTATTACTGTTAAAATGAAAAGTTATATAAACTATGTTCCATTAGAAGGAGTAGTGCAAATCTGAGTTTAAAAAATCACATTTACAGCTGATACTCTGTTAAAATGATAACAAGAAACACATTCAGTGTTCAAGTTTAGGGAAGATTTTGACAAATCTGCAAAAATGGAAATTTTGGTAATAGAGTTCCTTGGTATTACAAGGAACTCTATTACTACATATAACTCTATGGTATTACAGAGATACTAATTATATTCCATGATTTCAGTGAGCATAGGATCACTAAGGAAGCAGAAGAAAATATATGCAGAAGTATAGCATAAACAAATTTTAGAACATTTTTAAGCCATAATCTTCCCCGCAAGCATCCACTCCCCTAATGCAGTTCCAGGGACAACCACCATACACAAAAATACAATCCAAAATCCTAGGTTTATTTATATAAAATCTATAGGTAATAGACTTCAGTTCCTTATCTTTCCTCAATCTTCTCCTTGAAGAAATCTGCAGGAGAGTTTCAGATTAGAATCCAGAAATGTATCTGAGACTAGAGGCATGCAGAAAACTTTATAAACTATTCCTATTAGGCTAAAGTTCTGAAATAGCAATCTGTTTTTGAATAGACAACAACGTAATGCTGCTAGCATTTCTTTCACTGACTGATCTATCTTGGATTTGCTTAATGCTATACCCCTTTCCAGCAGACTTCTAGCATCTCATGGAAAAGCAGCTGCCTGAGTGCAGCAGAATTCAATGAAAAGGAAAAAACCCTAGTTTCATTTTAGTTTGTAAAGTGGGGAGAAAAAGACAATAGGAAAACAATCAGTGGAACTAGTTCACAACTAGTGTTTAGGAAAAAAGAGAAAGAAAAAAGAAAGAAAATGGATAGAGTCAAAATATTTTAAGAGTCTATGCTACTTTAATGGTGAGATTTGCTTGAGCACAACATATTTTTTTCCATTTATCACTGTAATTAAACTATAAAACCTATTGAGTGGGAGTTTTGTTGAGATACTTCAGAATGAAACTGCTGTTTAAGCCATATGCACATGAAATTATATGTCAGTAGGAAAACATACTGAGAAAAAAAAATTACTTTAAAACTGTAACTACTAAAGGCAACACACAGTGTTTCTAGTGGTTCATGTGATTTCTTATTTAAAAACATGAAGTTATAAGACCTGCTAAGTTCCTAGGACAGTTTTTGCAAATAGAGGAAAATGGGAATAAGAGATACAGAGGAACAGTGTGTTCAGCTTTTCCAAATTAAGCAGGCTAACACCATGAGGTCAGCAAGATGGAACAAGAAATGTTTAATGTTGCTCTGAAATTTGAACAAAGTGCAGCTGGCCATCCAGAAGGTCACATTCTCTCAGGACAAACTCTGACTTGTCAGGTGCTGGGAGGGTGTCAGCCTGGGCAGGATATCACCTGCTGTCAGGATGACAGTCAGAGCCTCTGGCAGTAAAAAGCCAAGCTCTCATGTGCTGGTTGCATCACCCCAAGCTCAAAGGCACGGTGGCAACTCTTTGTCTCATGAAAGGGCACCCTTCCACCTTCCTGATTTTTAATGAAATGCGTTTTGAAGAACTGCAACACCAAAACCAAAACCTTTTTACTCTTCACAATATTTTACAAATGACTTTAGCACTACAGAATGATAGCAGGAAACAGGTCAGGAAATTAAAACATGCAAAGAGTTCCATGTCGTAACAGGTGTCTTTCAGGTAAAAGCGGAGACTGATTTGTTTAATCTCCTACATCCTCAATCTAGAAAACAAGTTCCATTAAGAGTGTGAAACCTCTTAGGAAGTGGACTCATGATCAGCTCCGAAGAAGTGTATTTGAAGAAATTCTCCAGCAAGCATCTCAGCCTGAACACAACACCGTCCATAACATTACCTGGTGATGTACCAGAGCTAGAACTGCTTGCTTTGACGGAAGTAAGATTTTCAGCCTGTAACTTAAAGATTAACTGATTTTTCTGGTTCCTCCAAAGGTCTCTGATTGAACCTTCATTGACAATATTTACTTTCGTGTCTCTCCACAGCAGCAGCATTTCTTAGTACCAGAGCACTAGCTGACAGAGAAAAAGAAAGGAAATACATGTCACTTGAATCCCCTGCATATAATTAGTACTTAACCCAGCTAATCACACCACTTAATCTGATGACACCATGCAGAGCTCAACAGGACTGGAAAGAGATTATTCTCATAACCTCTAAATCACAGGGCTGGCATAATTTGGTTAACTGGGCCAAAGAACTTTATACACTTCTCTCATGTCTCTCTCTAAATGTCTCACATTTGTAAACCTTGGGGCATACCAACCACTCTAAAGGCAAAGATAAGGTTATTTGCCATTCTGCTATTTAACACTGTAGAATTATTTACTCAACATAAAAAAATAGAGAACCATTAATTTGAAAGCCCACTCCCAATACAAACCCAGCACCAAGCCTATATCCTGCACCTCTTTCACTCTTTATATAGAATTGCACAATTTTTCATAGACATGATTCACAACTGAACATACACACCATTGGTGTGCATTGTTGAATCCAAAGTCAAGCGAAGACAACCTCTCCCTGCCGTGCTCTCTTCTTGTTCATGAAAATGAAATTAGATGTGCACATAGACTTAATTGTTCACTCTAGAAAATGTCACAATTCCTTCTTATTACTCCTGATAATGATACTTCCAATATTCCTTTAAGATGATTTACATATTTTTCCCTTGTAACAAAAACAAATGCACAAAAATGACTTCTTGTATTTATAATTCACTTTACAGAAGTAAAGCAGCAAAGCCAACAGCTTTAGTGAATTGTTACTGTATGACCAAGACAATCACACACAGATGACCATAAAGTTTCGTAAATCATTGAAATTGCAACTTAAAGATTGTAAGAGCCCAACTGCTAGCCTAATGGATGAAATGGAAATAATGGAATCTCATTTCTGATGAATATGGGATCTGTTCACCTTTTCTATTTTAGTACCAATAAGGGAATCTCTCATCATGTAAAGGAGTCTTAACAATAACATTTACTAATTCTGGAAGTTCTTATTACAGCACTAAATGTAAGACAAAATTCTGAGCTTTGAAAAGTTTTGCAATACTGCTGAATCAGACGAAGAAAAAATTACGTGGGGACTTCTCATATGGCTTGATGAAAATGAGTTCTCTTCCTTTAGCCCATATGGGAATTCCAATTCTAACAAAGTTTTCTGGCAATTATTATTTCAGAGTAATTCAGACTTTCTTTTAATTCTGATTTCTAACTCAGTAATTCAAGGAATGCATAAAAACATACTGTTAATAGAGGCATTTTTTCATCCTTCATGTGGTTTCACTAGGTGACCTAGTGTTTGCACTCCAAGAGACAGACAAAACACAGACATCTTTTGAGCATCTCCGTATCACTTCTGTGATATGGCACTTCTGTACTGAAATGTATGTCATTCCCTCTATTCGCAAAATGTCTTACCCATATGAAAATTATAGTAGGAGATGTAAAATCTGACTGTATAAATTGTACAAATAGAACACAAGTCCAAATAAGCTTTAAAACTCCAGAGGCTTTGGCAAACAACTCCTGTTCACAGCCCTGAAATCTCTTTCACACACCATGCTGTATTTACTGTTGGGAGGATTAGTGGAGACCAAAACAAAAAGTGAACTCCCACTGCTAAAACTGCCAAACTTCACAAAGCACTTCTGAAGGATAACATTTCTGGGGAACTGTATTGCAACTAACTATCACTTCCATATCTACCAGCTGAAGCTGGTATACCTGGATGAAAACAACTTCCACATGTTTTTAAACAAAATAAACAAAACCAACAGAACACAAGACAAAAGAACTTCTGCAAATAGTCTCATGACTTAAGCACCTACTGAGACCTTAGTGGTGTATTTGAACCCCTGTCCTAAACTCTGAAGAAGGGATTCAGATGCAGTCTTTCAAAATGCAGAATACTGGCACTGCTCAACTATCCCACAGGCATGCCTTGAAAATCATTAAAGCAAATTTCTAGAAAGCTGGAGAGAGAACAATTCACTGTCCGTGATGCAAACCCATGTAGCAATTTACACACAAAATTTATATATGAAACTATCCCACCCTCATGTGAAGGAAAGCTTCTCAACATCAAGCTTATGGGCACAGCTCTATGGAAGACACTTGAATAAACTAATGTCATGTTTAGCAAAATTAATCCTCAATTACAATGTGTTTGTTCTAACTGTTAAGTACAAAACTTTCAGCAACTCCAGTCTCTACTCCCATAACTATTCAATAGACCTTGCTTAATGTCTACATATTCATGTCCTGTGCAGGGCTACAGGTATTTCTTAACTTCAGCCTTTCATTTTTCTACCAAACATGTTCTCAGACGGTAATTGGATCCTGGGTCACCAAAGAAGAGGAAAGAGGATGACATAATCCACATCTGGGAAAAAGACCAAACCCAGCTCTTACTGATGCTCTTGCTCTTTGATTCTGAAGGGAAACCCGCATCTTAATTTTTTCTACTTAACAAGATATCAGCTGTTTCAAATGGTATCAAGGAGCCAAAAGGGAGTTGGGACAGAAAAGTATGAGGGATGAAAAAAAAAAAAAAAAAAAAAGCCAAAACCCCCAAGGAAGAATAAGCACAAAGGCATTGAAATAAAATACTTTAAAAAATCACTACTTATGCAAAAAGTTGTCAATCTTAATTACAAATGAACTGCTGTTAAGAGAAATCTCCAGATGGAGCTGATTACATTTCAAATTAAGACAAAAATTAGTCATTGATATTCTGCAGAAGAGCTGACACTTTGCACTAGTACTACTTCTGAACTGCTTTCCTTTGATGTTTCTTCAAAATCTGATCCTTGTAGAAGGTGAGCATTTTTCAAGCTGTCATGGAAGTCCCCAGCCTCAGGGGAGCTCTCCAGGTGCAGCCCCAGCCTCTGGGTGACACCTGCAGTAATGCAGTTCCATTTATAAACAAAAGCCCTTAATGATGCAAGTGCAGCCGCCCTTTGCCCTCACTGAAGCAGCACAGGTAAAGGAAGCCCAGACAGAAGTGCTCCCTTCCAAGCAGAGGGATACAACACAGCCACAAAGGTCTGCAGTGTCCGTGTTTAGTGTGGTGGTGCAGCTGTGAAGTGCACCCATGCCTCAACAAGCTGTGGGCTACCAGATCAGGGACAAAAAAAATGTCTCACCACCTTTCCAGGCTGCTCTTCCTAAGAGTGGGAAGCATCACACTCAGAGTGGCTGAACATCCCTGGAAAACTCAAATGCCTGTGCTTCTGTGGCATGCTTTTTGGCAGCTTAAACAGCCCTGCATACTGCTGAGAGTAAGTAAAGCAAGACTTCCCTATTAAATGCTAATGAAAATATGCCACTGGGAATTAAATACTGACTACTCAGTGATCACCTCTCCTTTGGTGCAATAATGCCACGCTTGGTCAGAGAAATGGAACTTTGTTTAAGAGCAGAGCCCCAGGCTCAGTTTTACTGTATAACTTTTGTGCTTCCTGATTACCAGACCAGACTTGGGCACGAGCTGGAACAGACTCTTCGACTTGGAATTCTGCAAAATCAAGTTCCTAAAAGAGGATCCTGTGGAATCCATAACGCATGAGAAAACCCCAAATTTAAACCACTCTATCGTGTTTAAAAATGAAACTGAAAATGAGAAATACTATTACATTCTATAATTATTAGCCCCGTTTCATGCTGCCCCTCCCAGCCCATAATCAGCTCAATTCATGGTGGGCTGGAAGGGCAGAGAAGACAACTGGCAGTGCAATCAACTCCTGCATGACTAAGAAAAATGGATTCTTTCAACCGTGCTGTACAAAAAAATGCCCTATCTACGGGCCTGCTGTAGAGGCCAGGCCTGCCATTTAACATAAACACAGGCTCTCAAAGAAGGCTACCTTGCGCATGTGAACTGAGCCTGCTCACCTTGACTTCTTGAGAGTCTTCTCAAACACTGAAGTTCATAAGCACATTTCAGCAAACTATGGGAAATCCAATGGAAGTAATAATATAATAATTGCAAAATAATAAAATATTGTAATAGCAAAATAATAGAAGAAGAATCAAGTCACACCAGTAGCAGTTGTCATGAATTGTTCAAAGCCAGGTGAGTTTTCAAGCACACTCTAACTGCCTTGCACATAATACATTTTCCAAGTTCCTTCCAGATTAAACACATTCTTATTTTGCAGTTAGGGCTTTAAAAGTCATGATAGTATCAGCATGCATTGCTGCACAGTGTAATAACCAGATTTTCTTAATGAGGGACTAAGGAGTCCTTACACTTCTGACACAATTGCTAAAACATAATTGACTGAATAGTCCAGACTGAGAATTATTACTTATTATAAACACCTGAAAAATATGAGGCTTGGGACACTGAAGCATGTCATATACTGCTATTACCACAGGAAATTGCTCCATGGTGTAACACTCTGTCTTACGAGAAGATGGGAGATGTATTGGCTGGACTCTGGGCACTACTTCCAGAAGTGAATGGAGAGCATTTAATCCAGCTGTTATCTGTTTGCTCAGAATTGACGATCTAATTTGGAAACTGGATTAAACTGCACGCACGGATTAACACACTGCTGTACAGCTGCATGGATTTATCATTGTCATGACAACCAGCAGAAAATGTATCCTAGTAATCCTCCCCATACAGAGCAGATCTGTCTCCATGCAGCATTAACAAGATTTATCTCTAGCACAGACATACTTACAACTATTTTTCATTGCTGATATCTAGACTGGTATAATCTCTAACTCTCTCAGCATCTTAAAATACCAATTCAGAACTAGAAGAGAGGTTCAGCTGATGAATGAATGCTGAAAGCAATGTAAATCATGGGATACTACCTGAAATGTATAATTTCTTAGAAAATATTAGCGTTTCCCAGTTAATTTTCCAGGGTAGTGAGTGAGTAAATTTGTATTTATTTTACTAACATAAGAAAGTACTACCCAATACTTTCCACATTAGGCATAGTCCTCTCATATTTCAAGCAAAGGATACATTGATTTCTATTTTGGAGTTCCCTTTCTTGATAACTTGTTTTCCTTGGCAGTGAGAAGAGTCTTTGGTTTTATGTTTCAGGAGAGAAAGACAGAAAACTGGACAGTATTTTCAGTTCAGAATTATTTAGTCTGTGTAACCATAAAAAGATGCAGAAAAAAAATATTTGAAAAAAAAGGAAAGAAAAATAAAAGCCATTTACATAGTTTACAGGAAGAGTTAGAGGCTGAGCTAAATAATATTTGCGAAGAGTCCTAAAAGAGAAATGTCTGTGCTTGAAGGACTACTTTTTTCCAAACACACAGAAGAGTCATGTTGGAGATTTTCTCAGTGTTAGCCAAGAATTTCAAAGGTTGAAGTTTATTTCCCAGCTCACAGTAAATATCAGGAAGAGAAGCCCAACTTCTAAGGCTTTGGAGAGACCTAGAACAGAACAGAACACTGGAGGCTGAGACTGGCCACGAAAAAGTAGTGTGATGTTTCCAGCTGTAAGGAGCTAATCCCATCACTTGTCAGTGTGGTTCAAAATCATGTGCTGTCCTTTGTTGTGCTCCCCCACCCTAGTGTAACTTCATTTCTAAAAAAGCAATGACCTCGAATCCTCCTGCAAAGAGCACCTTTTGAATGTTTATCTTAAAACCATCTCTGTCACATGTGCTTCCCCCAGACAAAGCACTACAGCTGCCACAACGCTGCATCTCCTTGGGTCAATACCTTGTGGAGTGGGCACTTGCAGTGGCCCCACTCCGGAGCACTTCCTCAGTGATGACGCCCAGAAAATCCTGCCATGAAGTTCAACTAGAAGAAACAAAGAAAAATCTGTTTTAGCAAAGGGCCAACAGATCAGTTTATTGTAATGTGGCTGCAGTATGAAAAACCCTGTTATTTTCCAGTGCAATTTAATTGCCTTCAAAACAGACTCAGTACATCTGAATGTGTTATAATAAATCATTTATATTTGTAATAGTGCAGATCCTGTGTTAGTTCACAAAACTACTAGTTTTTCATCTGGCAAAGCTAAGGATTCCACAACTGGACATTTTTTCAAATCTCTCAGAGTTGTAGTTTTTAAAACAACACTCTGAAAAGATCCCGAACAAGCAATTTTAAGAATAGGAAAACTGGCATATTCAGGTATTTTATTTTCTAATCTCTAAACAGATTGACTGTCTAGGACTAACTAAAATCCTGAAGTCCTCTGCTCTGTTTATTGGACAAGGTACTATTTAGAAAATAGGTATCATTGAACAAATGGTTGTAGATGCTAATATAAAAATGCTCAGGAAAAATAAATAAACTCAACCAAATTATTTGCTCATTTACAGTCATGAGATTGCTCAGGCCCTACAACTGCTACAGATCTGACAAAACATTTCAAAAGAAATTACCTAATCCAAGAAAAAAATATATGCAATTCAGGACCCTTTAAGATTGAATTCTATTTCTTAAATCCAGGTGGGTTTTTTTTATTACACATGAACAAATACTCTTCTCTCTCCGATAACAAGCACCAAGCTTTCGTTTTCCTGAATTGGGACCTCCTAAACAGACTGTAACACCTGTGCACCCGTTACGTCAACAAATCTACTTGATGTAGATGAACCGCCTCCTTAAAGAGGAAAGTCCTGAAACCACAGGTTTGTTCTGACGAGGACTGTTCCTGCCGCTCTGAAGCCGTAGGAACAGACAGTACTGTCCAAGAAATCAGCAACCCAACCCAGAAAACACTGCAGCATGTCCCTGCTCCCCCCATGGACTTAGTCATGTATTTTGTATAGGCCAAACACGGGATGAGATTTCTTTGAATCAAAATGGTTTTTGCCTCAGACTCCAATTAGCCCTAAGTGTGAGAGGGTGTCAGATTAAAACAGGCGTATGCCTGAATGAATCTGCATTTAAGTAACAACTGGAACCCGCAGGGCTCACACCGAGGTACAGATTCATGGTTGCTCTGAGGGGGTTGAAGACGGCTCAGCATTAGGAAAATGCGGGATGCTGCACCAATAATCTCTTCGGGAAAAATCGCAGAATCCCTAGAGTTGGAGGGGACCGGTGGAGATCATCCAGCCCAGCCCCCTGCCAAGGCAGTATCACCTGGAGCAGGTAACAGAGCAACGCGTCCAGGTAGTTCTGAGTAGCTCCATGATTTCACTTCGCCAGCGTGCTTCCTCTAGGCAAACCAACACACATGGTAAAACAACAGCGACCAGGTATTACTGAAATTACCAAAACACCTCCGGCAGCGTTTCACCAGAGGCTGGAAGGGACGCTCGTCCGGCAGCCTGCAGCCCTCGGCTGAGCTCCGCGAGGGGGAAGCGTGACCCCTCAAAGCCGACTGCCTCCTGCCGCCTTTTCGGGCTCCGCTAGGCTCCGCCGGGCTGGCCCTTCCCGGGATCCGACCGCTGCCATGGGCGTTGCCATGGGCGGTGCCGCAGCCCCGCCCGGCCCTTCCCGCGATGGGACCGCTGCCATCGGCGCTGCCACGGCCCCCCCAGCCCTGCCTGACGCCGCCATTTCCCGCTGCCCGGCGGCCGCGCCATTTCCCCGCTTCCTGGCGGCGCGGCCCCGGGAGCTCCCGCTGTTCGCTTACCTTCCCTCCTCCTGTAGCATCAACTGGTGCGGGAACGGGGCACATGGTCTCCACCGCCAGCAATTTGGGCTTCGGTCATTTGGGAAGGAAGTTATATGGGGACGGGAGTAGGGCCCTCTGTAGCAGACTTATTACTTGAGGAGAGCCTTTCTCCATGTCCCTCAGGGCGAGGAGGGAACACCATGCTCCCACCCAGGCTCACTCGGAATCGGAATAGGCGCCGCTGGGCACAACGCAGTTCCTCTCCTACACACACACATGAACTGCTGTTGAAAAGGGAAGAGCAAACAGAACCAATAATCCATCTTACCAAACAAAGCCTTGCTGCCAATACCATGAAAGTTAAATTTACATTCGACTTAAAAACTACACAAAAATTGGTTTCGTTGGTCACACACACAGACAGATAGTTCCTTTAATTCCAGTGAGACTGACTTTGTCTAAATGCATGTGTACTTAAAAATTTTTCGTTATACAGCCAAGCAAGCAGGGCTGTCCCCCTTCCTGTTATCAAAAGGTAAGCTGCTTATCAGAAGTCAAGTATAAATAGCTAAAATTTATTCTCATGATTAACATTGGGCCACATTCTTCCCTCTGCAAAGAATCTCATCACACATTACTTGCATCTCAGAAAACACATAACGTAATAAAATAATAAAAAAAGAATGCAAGTTACATTAATCAAATTCTTTGAAATTTTAATTGAAATCCATGTCTCTTTTGCAACAGTTTCTCAAAGGCTTTGATTAAAAACAAGAATAATTTTGAATGAAACCAAATAAAAGCACAAATCCCAGGAAGCACTTCTGCATTTGAAGATGGAATAGAAAAGCCTGATTTTAACTAAGATCTGTAGTATTACCAAGAGTAGTAGGGAATGTCCTTGCAAAAATTCTTCCCTTCATTTAAGGCTTTGAAAATAAAGTTTCTTCAGGAGTTTGGAGCACCTGTAACCTCCAGCAGTAATTAAGAAGTTCTTAGCATCCTTGACCATAGACAAGCATTTTCTAAACAAATGTAACTTTACAGTAAAAAGCTATTAATCATATTAAAAATGAGACTGATCCTTAACACTGGAACTTGACACTTAATTGCCAGTTACTCAGGTGTTCCTAATATATTGGATGAAACAAGTAATGCAACATTTAATGGTTGGTATTGTTTTATTGTCTAATATTGATTAAACTATTTACACTTCTACTTTTCAATCCACAGTTTAGCACTCATACCTATGGCTTTTATGTTTAGCACATCTTTTTGTCAAGTGTCAGAATTTTATTTCAAAAAAACAAGAACCTGATACCATATAGACAAGTCTCTATGTTTATGTTTAAACATATTCATTTTAAAAAATGATTATTTATAAAAAGAGCCTGCTCGTAGCTTTCATCCAAATCATGTTTATCACAGACTCTGCCAAGCTTTTCCTATTTTTAAGTGTCCCTTTTAGGGTGTCCTGCTGCCATCAAGTAAAATCTGTTCCCTCCCTCAGCCCCCCGCCTCTAAATTTAATGCAAAAAGAAAATCAGTAACCAACAATTTCAAGCAAAAATATAAAGCACTATAACATTACCTACATTGCCTTTTGCAGAACTAAGTTCTCAAAAACTCTAGAAACTTTGTGGAAATTTCACCACTCAAGTGTTGAAAAGGCACAGGATTTTTGTGCTCAGAGACCTCCAGCAATAGTGCTTTTAGCCCAGCCTGAAAGTTAAGATCTGAAAATTCACAGGTACATAATTGCCACTTACAGCAGAACATATCAGATTTTGCTGCTTCTCCTGCCACAGACATCCTGCAAATCTATACAAGACTTTGCTTGTACTGCAAGAGGAAATGAGGTGAAATTACTCTTACATATGCCCAGGAAAGGTGTAACAATGATACAAGCAATTCATTGCTAAAAATCTCACAAAGTTGTCCATGTCTGTGGTAGTTTCTGTTCCATGGCACATGAATGGGAAAGTATTTTTCACATATGAGAGAAGTTTAATTGTACATGAAGAAAGCTTATTTTGGTCCACTTGTCCAGCTTCCTAAGGACAGCACATTGGAAAGGTGACCAGTGATGGTTCAAAAACCAGTGTAAAAGTGAACAAAAATAATTTGGTATTTCTTAAACCTGCAGTGTCATTATTTCTCCTAGTCATCCACTGTTGCATTCTGTGTGTCCATTAATTGTTGTGGTTTTAAGTCTTCAGCTTGTTCATGATGTTCCTTATCTGCATCATCTTTTTGATTAGGTTCCTTTTCTTCTGCTTCTCCTTGATCAACACTTTGATATTCTACTTGTTGAAGGTCTGTTCCATCTATAAGTTCTGCCTGTACTTCTTCCATCTGTATTTGATTTACATGCTCAACATGTAACTGCTCCACATGAACTTCTGCACCTTGTTCAGTCTGAATGTGTTCAACTTCCAAGTAACTTATCTGCACCTGTTCTTGCAGTTCCTCCATCTGTGTGGCTTTCACTTGATTGTCCTGTATGAGATCCTGGTGCATCTGTTCCACAGTTACCTGTGCAGGATCCACCTGTACCTGAATAACTGGTAGGACGTGCACTTGCTCAACTTGTTCTATTATTGTCATTGATGTTACAGGTTCAGCTTCCATAGCTTCCACTGGAAGAACCTCTTCTGTCACTAACAGTTCTGAAATATTGTGCATGTCTTTGAGATGCCTTCTCAGCTCACTGCCTTGCATAAACCACACATCACATAAGGTACAGTGGTTGGGTTTGTCACCAGTGTGTATTACCAAGTGGTCTTTGAACTGATCCCAGCTGTTAAACACGCTGTTACAAACCTGAAACAAAAGATACAGTGTGTTAAACCGTGCCAACAGAAATATGACAAAATATAGTGCCTATCTGAGATCATGGTTTCACATCCTATAGCTTCTTGCTACTTGGATTCAAAAAACATACATGCTAGAGGTAAAAGCTGAGAAGATAGCTTCAGATGAACAGGAAACTTGATATTTAGTTATTCTTTTTTTTAAGAATGGTGAGCTGCTTTGAGTGGTGCATACATAAGACCTACAAAATCCATGTGTCAGTAGAGCATTTCAAAGTTTCCTCGTTTTTACCTCATCTGAAATTCATGTACAGTATCATACCCCAGTCAATACATGTCTGGCAATAGACTTTTTGGTGGAAAGCTATTTATGCATTAGTAGTGTACAATGAAAGTATAATATAAACTGTCCTTTTATTGACATTCTAGATGTGGTACTACTGAACAACTTATTCTTATCAGTTTTCACTTGCTCATGACATCATGAAGTTTACCAGGCTAGGCTGAACTCTCCCATTTTGTGATTAAAAAAATCCACTTGAGTGATTTCAACAGATAAAGCTTCAGTGTAACTCCATCCTTCTTTTTGTCTTCCAGCTAAAAGTACTGTCTCAACTGCAGACAAGCTGTTTGCACAAAGCACATGAGCTCCCTTCCTTCCCTTCAAGCTGGCACTGAAGGTAAATAGCTGGAAAACACACAGAGCCTGCAGAAATAAATGAGATGCAAAGTAGAGGGGACAGAAGAGTGGAGTAGAGTCAGGCTTGGAGTAAGAAAACGCACAAGCTGAGGAGTCTTTGTCCGTGCGGACATTCTTGGCTGTAGAAAGCAACAAGAACACACACTTCAACACCCTTTCACTGTTGGCAAATAGTTTTGAAACAGAATGTTTTATCTCTTCATAATTTTCAGTAATGGAACAGAAGGATGATGGAGGGAATATCTAACAGGGATTAACTCAAGAGCAAGTCTGTGTAGTGGAGACAAACACCTCCATTTTGCTGTTGAGGTCTGTTAAAATGAATTGTGATGCTACTGCTACACCTTTGTCCCCCCAAGCTCACACTTTAGAAAGAGATTGCACATATAGTTCTTAAAATACTGAGATTATAGATAAGCACTCAAAATTAACTTAGTCATACGTAAAGGTAATGACCATCAGCAATGCCCAGGCACATAATTACTGTTCTTGCCACATGGAATCTAATTCAGTATTCAAGGCATACACTGAAAAGCACCAAAAGTAGTCATCAAGAAAGCACAATTCTGTTTTCTCCTCTTTGTTCAGTGCACAAAGATTTATTTGTTCAAATTAGTTCTAAAGAGAAAAATTAAAGAAAAAATTATCCAAGAATTGCTGCAGTTTCTGCAGGCTGAAGGGACACAAATCCACATTCACAACATCTGTGAGAGGATAAGGAAGTTTAGAATATGGAAGTTATGACTTCAGTCAGCTGTTTGAAAGTGAAATATTATTTATCTCAACAGCTTTTCTAATGTCAGTTACATATAGTGACCAAGTACCCTAGCAATCTCTACAGTATTTGTTTCGCTTAAAAGATACTACAGATTGGAAATTGAAATTCCATTGTAAATTGGAATTACTTTCCAGACTAAAACAGTATGTTTGGTATCAAACAGAAGAATAAAACAAGAAATGAAATAATACTTTGTATTTTGGACTTCAGTGAAGCATGCTTAGAATTGGGAAAGGCCTAGGTCAGTGTATAAAGAACCTTGAAAACGAAGCAGAAAGACCAGTAGAATGCAGCCTACCCAGAATAATCTCCGTAAGTATTATGAGGCTCCACATTAGTAATTCCATATTTTAAAGGTAGCTACTTAGATGTAAGAATTTATGTGCATATTGTGGTTGAATGTGATCCAGGAGACCTCATCACAGTCTACAACTTCCCTTACAATGAGAAAAGAAGGGGCAGGCACTGATCTCTTCTCTGTGGTGATCAGTGTCAGGACCAAAGGGAATGGCCTGAAGTTGTGTCACGGGAGGTTTAGGCTGGATATCAGTGAAAAGTTCTTCACCCAGAGGGTGGTTTGGTTGGGCACTGGAACAGCCTCTCCAGGGCAGTTGTCACAGCACCAAGCCTGACCGTTCAAGAAGCATTTAGACAATGCCTTCAGGCACATGGTGTGACTCTTGAGGTGTCCTGTGTAGGGCTAGGAGTGGGATTTGATGATCCTTGTAGGTCCCTTCCAACTTGGCATAGTCTCTGATTCTACATTTATTTTACTGAAGCAGCTCTTAGAGACATAAGCCCACTCTCATTGCCTTTCCTGTTCTCCCACGCTCCCTTGAAGGAAGGAGGTATCTAACCTTAGACTCAGCTACTTTCATTACCCACCTGACATTCATACAGCTTCTTTCTTCCCTTTTTTGCACCAGCTCCAGACTGACAGGCTGTCAGGTGACATTTGAGCGTGCTGTTCCTAGCAAAACGTTCATGGCAGTTTGGACATTCAAAGGGTTTTTCACCTGTTAAGACACATAGAAGGATTTTTAAGTGTATAAAACCACCCAGTCTTTTTTCAGGTTTCTCTTCTTCCCCTCCTTCCCTCTTGTCTAGGTTGATAAATACATGCTGATAAAGATGTGGCCAACCGGATTATTCTGCAGAAGGAGAGATGAAAATTCAATATAAAAGGGAAAAATACTGCTGTAGGGTCACAACTCTAATTTAGAAGAAAGTCAATGTAGCAATTACCAGTAGCACATTAAGGTACTTTTAGGTATTTGTGGAAAATTATATTACTACTCTGGCAAAATATCTTGATGAAATAGCAGCTGTTTCTCACTTTTTATCTGATAATAGTTACAATTAAAGAATCAACATTAGTAAAGAAGGAAATATTTAAATAATACAACCTTTTATTTTTAATAAACAGCTCATGCTTAAGAGCTGAAACTGAGCTCCAGAAAACAAAGTTGGCACAGAATGATCATGAAATAACAGTGCATCAATACTAAACCAGAAAAAACCCTACACCCGACTTCCCCCTAAAATACAGTGACAAAGCACAGAGGGACATAAATGGGCACAAGCAAGATAAGAATTCCTTTTAGTTTGGCCACTTCCTTTGAACCATGGTATCAAACATAGGCGCTAGCTAAGGACAACAGCAAGGGAAGCTGAAAGCAGATCATTTTATCCAAGGTACTGTCATCAAGTAGTAATGAACAAAAGGTGTTGAATTCCACCACACACAAACACAATGACATTTAAGCAAATTAAATTACAAAAAAAACCCTGGAAGAGTGTGTTTCCTCTGAAAGTCTGATAATTAACCTGTATAGGTACTGACACCAACACCGCTACTGAAACAAATGTCTTAATGAACTCCAAAAGAGGCTGAGCCATTTCAGTGAATACCATGAGGATCAGTCCTGGCTAGTTTAAAAGTCTGCATTTTCAGGAATGCAATTTTTATTGGATATTGAGGTAGAAGGCCAATAAACCAATCTTCAGAAATACTTACAAGTTCCTAATTAGCTTTTCAAAAGACATTCACAGGTAGCTTAAGTCGCATTTATACACCTAAACGCTACCGAAGATGTTAAATGGCGGGAGCATTCCCCTCAACGGTTACAAAATGCTACATTTTTTTGTACAGGTAATGCAGAGGATGCTAAATTGCCTTCAGTCTTGCAGGTCAAAAATCACGGACTTTGCCCAAGCAACCAGTGGGTTTGGAATAGATGATCTTCAGGGTTCCTACCAATGCAAACCATTCTATGATTCTGTGATATACTATAGAATGTACATGAATGATCAGGGAGCTCCTGGACAAACTCAAACACAAAAAGTAAGTCCATGGGACCTGATGAAATGCATCTGAAGGTCCTGAGGGAGCTGGTGAAGGAAGTTGTTAGCAGCTATCCATAAAATTTGAGGTGTGGCTGTCTGGTGAAGTTCAAACTGACTGGAAAAGCAGAAGCATAGCCCTTTCAAAAAGGGGAAATAAGGAAGACGCAGGGAACTACGGGCCAGTCAGTCTCACCTCCATGTCCTGAAAATCATGGAGCAGATCCTCCTGGAAGCTGTGCTGTGAAGACAGGCTGAGAGCATTGGGGTAGTTCAGCCCAGAGAAGAAAAGGCTTCAGGGAGTTGTTGCAGCACCTCCCAGTGCCTAAAGGGGGTGCACAGGAAGGCTGGAGAGAGACTTTTTACAAGGGAATGTAGTGACACCACAAAGTGGGAATGGCCTTAAGCTGAGAGAGAGATATTTAGATCAGATATTCGGAAGGAATTCTTTTGTCAGAGGGTGGTGATGCACTGAAACAGGTTTCCCAGAGAAGCTGTAGGTGTTTGATCCCTGGGAAGTGTTCAGGGCCAGACTGGATGCAGTAACCTGATCTAGTGGAAGGTTTCCTCCCCGTGGCCTGAGAGGGTGGAACTAAATGTTTGAGGCCTGTTCCAACACAAGCCATTTTATCAGTCTATTACTGCCCCATTGCTATTTTAATGTAATTGCTAGTATAGTGATTGAACAACAGAATCAAATATTTTTAGGACATTTTCATCCAAGCCTTTCAATTTCATTTTAGCATTCAACCAGTGCTACATAGAACTCAGAATTTAGAAAGCCTATAACTGAATGGGAGTTTTTCATTCACCTTAGGAGACCACACTTAAATGCTGGTATCTGTTTTGATTGTAATCTTAAGGCTTTTGAAAATGCTAAACTGGAAGTAATTAAATTCCATATGTTATACGTACTAGACTATATTTAGATACATATTTAGAAAGTACTCTGTATCTCTTGTGATATGCTAACTTGCTTTAAATTGAAAATACTTTTTTTTTGCAAGAGCAAGTAATATATTATGTACTTTGAATTACTCCGGTTAATTGCCACAAACTTTTTTCCAAATAGATTTTTGTTAAGTAGCATGTGTTTGAATTGCACATAATGGAGAAACACTCCCTGCTTTACAGGGGTATAAGGACTTGCCAAAGATTGTTTATAAAAGGAACTTTTAAGAGGCTATTGGGAATAGACTCAACACTGCCATATATCAACATTCAGCAGTCCCATACACAGATACATTCTAATTAAATTAAGATATTCTAATTAAAAGGCTTTAACAGTAAAAAGCTGCAAAAGAAATACAGCTGCCACCCTCCATTAAATTTTTAGTGATGACTCATGACTGGCATATTAAACAAAAACATCTGGAATATCAAGACCACATATATTTTGTGTTGAATTATCTATGTCATGCTCAGTGTTTGTTCAGACAGCAGACTTCTGAGTGAGATGAAGAAGTAATTTCCCATACTACAAAGAAGAAAGAAGGAGCACAAATCCCTTTGTAGCAAAAGATCCCTGGGTAGCACAAATCCCTGGGTAGCAAAAGATGCTACCCAGATTTCAGAGGCAGATTTCAAAGTAAAAAGAGTGTACTATAATGACTAGAAATGTTTTTCCAGTATTAGTAGTTTTGCTACTAAAACCAGGAAAATTGAAATCATGCATGAGATGTCAAGGACAAGGGTAAAACTTTCCAAACATGATGGTATAAGAGATAATTCTTTGAGGATATTTTATGTCTAATAGGCATTTGCTCAGAAGTTCTGTTAGATAAAGAAACTCCCTAGACTGTATTTCATCAAGAACATTGTGATTCAAATCATATTTCAACAGAAACATTTACTAGAAAACTTTGAAAATAAAAGCAGTTACTCAGTTTGGTACTTTTGAAGAAGGAAACATCCTTAAGGAAATACTTTGAAAAAAATCTGTAAGATTTAATAGACTTGATAGAGAAGCTTCTTCAGTACTTTCTGGTTTTAGGTGCCTATTTTTAATCAACTCAATGCCTCAGAAGTTTACATCAATGGAAAACAAAAAACACGAGCAAACAAAGATGTGAACAAACAAAGAAACAAAAAGACATACCATCATTTTAGTTGTAACTAAAAGCCAAGTATTTCTAGCACTCAGGACTCATGTGTTTTTCTTCAGCATATTATCTATTTCCCCAAAACATGCAAAATCCCAAAATGCTAGAGTGAAGGCCACAAGCACAGGATTGTAGCAGTACTCTTACCTGTGTGCTTCCGGAGGTGCTCTTTAAAATGTCCAAAGTGATCAAACTGCTTGTCACAGTACTGGCATACATGTATTTTCTTGCCAGGTCTTTGCTTCTTGCTAGCACCACCTTCATCAAGGTGGTAACAGGTGAGGTGCTGTTTCAAAGCACTCTCTCGTAGGTATCTTTTATTGCATATGTCACACTTGTAATTCTCAGTAGAGTGTGTTTTCATGTGTTCCTTAAAATGGTAAAACAATTTAAATGAACGATTACATTTCTCACAGTGGAATAAATTGTTCATGTGTGACAGCTGAAGTTCCACAATTTCAATACCTTCTACCTGTTTGCACGAGGGGTCAGTTGCACTATCACCTTCTTCTTGGATCTGGCATTTTCTCTCTCCCTGACGATACTTGCTGGTGATATCTGCCAAAAGAGCCAAAGCAGATTCATCTGATGTACCTGTTGTCTGTATGTACTTTATGGATTGCTCTGCAGAAGCTACTTCTTCAAGGGTTTCAATGTTGTCATCATCCACTTTCATCGTCCCTTCAGCAATCTCAACCTCAATTTCAACAGGCTCTGATTCTGCAGATGGCAGTGTTTCTGTGATAACATTAGAGGTTTCAGCAATCTTCCTCTTTTTTGGTTTATTTTTACCTTGTGCTTCATTTGATTCTAAGGGTGATGAATTTTCTTTGTTCCTGAAAAGCATTTACATAAACATGGTTAAGATCCATTAACAATGACGTAACAACTCCTAACCTAGTAATGAGGTTCTGTATCCACCACTCCCTTAGCCGTTTCTCAAAACTGAATGATGACCACATAATCTGTGTGCACATCAGAAGCTAATTTGTCCTTAATCTACGCTCCTTAGTGCAGTAAAATAATGTGGTTGAAGCTGATGAAGTATTTTAAATAGCTCTGCTTGAATGATACAAAGCACTTATCAAGGAGAAAAGCCAGTTAACCTAATGACATAGGTTTATCTAACATTGTGTGAAATTCTGTACTTGGAAAGAAAACTCCTCTAAAATAATGACTTCTTTGGCCTGCCTACTCAGAAATAATGTTCAATCCCTCCTGTGCCATTCACCTCTTACGCTCTGGAGTGCGTGCAACTGCCAGGAGTACTTTGAGCTTGTTAGAAAACACTTCAGCTGTGATTTCACACGATGGTTATACACACCACACAATGGTTAATGTATCTTGTGGTTCAAAAAGGCATACCACTAGCATTTGATGTTAAAAAGCCACTAGGATGAGGAAAGAGTATTCTAGTTTAATGTTTGGGGCTTAAACACAACCTTCAGTTCTATGCTGTTCTCCCTGCGTAACACACACACAACACCCTTCCTCCAACATCAGGGATGGCATGTAATCTCAAACACAGACAGAGCTGAGCGGGTCAATGCTTTCAAGTCATCCACAGTACTTCTGTGCTGCAGGGTTTACTGCTGATCATCAGTTTCAGAAACTGGTGGCTATCTTCCCCTCAAACAGACTCACAGGAATAAGCTGTGCTTTTACCTTTCCTTTGTACCATGATGAATCCTCTCAGGTACTGCACTCCCTTTCACTTCCAAGCTTTCTAGTAACAGGAAGCAAGAATTTGCCAGTATCTCCAAGTCATGTCAGAGATGCATAGCTAATGACGTAATGCAGGCCACAGCTTATAAATGGCACCTTACTCTGTTCACACAAAGGAAAACAGCAGCTAAACCCAGTTTCATATAGTCTAGATTTCTGATGTCTGCAAGATGGCAGTTACATTGCACATTACTGCAACGAGCTCCTATATCAAGGATCATGTACCAGAAGTAACCAGTGTAACATGCAGAAGGAATGAGAACATGAGAGCACTCTGTGGAATGAAAGGGAAGAAAGCGGATGAAAAACAGCATGATGGGACTGGCACCCACTTTTT
This sequence comes from Dasyornis broadbenti, assembly GCA_013397935.1. Taxonomy (NCBI): domain Eukaryota; kingdom Metazoa; phylum Chordata; class Aves; order Passeriformes; family Dasyornithidae; genus Dasyornis; species Dasyornis broadbenti. Next base: position 91,039 of record VZRN01005615.1, read on the forward strand.
TCAAGCTGGACTTTGGCAATGGATTACAGTTCCTGGTACTGGATAATAGGCGCTACAGCAACATTTGGCTGGATATTGAACCGAGATAAAACTGACTTTAACAGTTACATTCATTCAAGGAGTTTGAGAGTTAATTTTGCAGCAAGAGGTTTTAAGATCACTGCTTATTTTCTCAGCAACAGCAGAAAGCTGCACAAAATCAAAACACTGCCACAAATTTGCTAATGTGGTCTGATTACCAGAGGTACATTGTCACTGCACAGCCAGCTGTCAATCAGGTATGGGCCATAAGCAGAGACCAGCTATTAGTTACCACGGGGTCACAGTCCAACAACATCAGCACCATTTACAAGTCATGTTACTTGTCATTGCGTTCTAGCCCAACAGATGTGACATTCTCGTTTTACCCTGTGTAATTCTGACACGTATGTTATAGTAGAAGAATATATGGTCCTACACAAGTTATGGAGATTCCAGCATAAGTAACAGCACTGCAAAACACAAGCAACCAGCTCTTGCAAAAGCGTTATTGAGACGCTCTCCTTTAGTGTTAGGAAGAAAAAGAGGTTTATGTGCTTACCTGATTTCAAGTGCTTTGATTGCTTCTAGCATCTGTAGATACTCAGCTGCTTTCCAAACATCATTTGCTTCTTCCTCCCCTTGGACCATTAGTTTTGCTGTATAGGTGAACTCAATTAGGTGGCGAAATGCCATGTTACTTACACCTATATACAGGCAAGAGAAACAAGTTACCTTTAACATTTCCTCAGTCTCATCTTCCCCATGAATCTTGCACACTTGCCTTCACACTATTTTGATCACAGTACTGTAGCTGCCAGTTTCATAAAGATGACACCCTTAAAAGGCTCCACAGAACCACAGAATGGTTTGAGTTGGAAGAGACCTTAATAATCATCTAGTTCCAACCTCACTCATGTCGGATTAAAATAATCTAGTAGAGAAAAATGTGAATCTGGACAATTACGAAGTTTTGCTGTGACAAAGATAAAAGGAAGGCTAAGATGGACAAAAAGCTGTTCAAATGATATAAAGATTTAAAGACAAAAATACTATGCTGGAGACTGAAATGCTGCTCCAGGAATTTCCTCCCTGCCTGCCACTTAAGTATTGCTCCATGCCTGTGGTGCTCTTGCATCCCAGCCAAAGCATCTGCCATTGGCCATCACTGACAGCCTCTTTCAGCTCACCAGAATGGCTGTTCTTGGAAAAAGCTTTTGTGTAGTAACGCTAGTCCTAAAAACATACAGACTCTGCCTGACTTCACTAGCCACGTATTAGGGGAAAGAAGGGGAAAAAATGAAAAATCATCACATGATCTCACACTTTCCCTTCCAATATATTTAATACTGATCCTTCTCATTTTGATTTTTCTTCAGGGAAGTTTTCTTTCCAGTGATGGTTTCAGAACAACTCAAGAACGAAGATCTAGAAAGCTAACTGATATGACCAAGCATGTTCAAGTGTTCAAGGCCAGGATGGATAAGGCCATGTCCAACCTGGTCTAGTGGGAAGTGTCCCTGCCCACAGCAGGGGAGGTGAGGCCTAGATGATCTTTAATGTCCCTTCCAACCCTTAACATTGTATAATTCTACGCATTGGCCTGTACCAAAATTTCCAGCATAAGCACACAACCCCGAATGCTTTTATTTGCACAAGTCAGATTACCTTCAATCTCCACCAAAGGCTCCTGAGTGAAATCTTGGAAGAATTTGTGGAAGAACTGGCTACAGGCAGCAAGAACTGCCTTATGAGCTTTGAAATGGTGACCTGCAGAGACAAAAATTTTACTTTAGGGTAACATCTGCCTCCCTCCATAGTACAGAGTAAGTGCATATGCAGAGAAAAAGTCCACGCAGCGTAAATATCTATTCCAGCAGCATATCCTGTTTCTCCTTGTAAGATGGGATACTACTGCAAACTGGCTAGTCCCTTCTCACACAGAACCTTGCTGACATTGCTGACCTTGCTAAAAGCTTTGCAACTCAAGCAGCTGGAGGACTCACTCACTCCAGTGCTTCTCTTTTCAGATATTTAAGAAATTAATTATGGGAAATTTCTATGCAAACTTTTCTGTGTGTCTTGGGCTCAGCTCTGTACATCTTGGGTTTCTGTTGCTCCTACAGGCTGATGTATGTTATCATCCACACCAGCATAAACACGGCTGCAGAGCAGAAATGGTTCTGCTCTGTTCTCTTCTGTCTTCCAGACTGTGTTTTTCTTCTCCCTAGTAGAGGTGCGAACATTTGCAAGGCTCAGTGGGACAGGGATAAAAGAAGCAACGTGAATTAGATCTACACAGCTGCACACAAAACCAGCTTTTTATTCATTTGCTTACACCCTTCTAATCTGGACTGTGTAGGATCCTTTTCCTTCAAGTGAGTTGCAGCTATCTTTTTAAAGATCAGGTGGTACTCCTTTAGCTAAGTCTGTCCTTGTGGACATTGCCTATATTCCCTGTAGTGTTCATCCGTTTTAAGACACATTTATCATATGAAGCGGTCTTAAGTGATCTACCACATATCACGTTTTCTAAGGAGATAATAAGCACTTGTATCTTCATCATCCTTTTAAAATAGTACTTAGGCCCTTAGAACACATATAAGAAGTGTGTGCTCCTAACCTTTTTAAAGTATATATTAAAATAGCTGACAAATACCAGAGAAGCTGCTATAAGAAGTAAACCTTATTTCAAAATGTGGGGTTTTTTTATTTAAACACAGTATTTATGAAAGTTCTCTGCATGCAGTCAGCTAGCTCAAATCACAGATAAATATTTGAACAATGTTTTGGGAATCCTAAGCACATTAAATACAGTACAACCATTTCAAAGAAGGCTTCTATCTGAAAATATTTAGCCTCTTTTTTGGAAAAGCAGAAGCAAAATTATTAATCACTGTAATGAAACTTTGCAAGTAACTTGCACACAAGTACAGAACTAAGAATTTGTTCATAGTCCAGTCTGACAGCTGACCCATGAAAAATCCAACACCATCCCAGCACAGCTTTCAGAATTCCCTGTATATCAACTGGTCCTCAGACTGGTACGTACCATCAACAATCAGAGTGATATCTGTAAACTGGTCCTGCTCACGTTGTTCATTCAGTCTATCCAAAATAACTTTATAGTGTTCAGGGAATTCCTGGATACATTCCATTGTTTCCTCAGCTTCCATGGCAAAAGGCCTGGTCTGCAAAACAAATATGGTATGAGAGTAACAATTCTGTGCCACTCAGTAAATACTGTGCACAGTCAGGTTATTATACAAATGTGAACTAGCACTTTGCAGGGACTACAAAACCAATCGAAATCTGTCTTGCTAACGAGTTTTTTACCCAATGTTAGCTGACAGTTAGGAAATGGTACAGTTAATGATGTGGAATATTGTCTTACGTAGACACATGAAAAAACAGTCACAGTGTATTTCTTTATCCTACAGATTCATCAAGGACCCACCACTCCCAAACCAAATACTGCAGGGATGCAACATCTCCACAGCTACTTATTCACCACCACAGCAGCATAATGTCAGAATCTTTATACAGTTACTTCTCGCAATTCCACCAATCCAGTTGGCTGACAGTTCTTTAAACTTTTATATTTAAGTCACATTTTGCAGCTCATGAATACAAGATGTTTATTTCCTTTAAATAGTAAAAGAGTTTATTACTACACAGTAATAGAGAATGTAATAGAGCAGCAATTTTCAACTTCTGAGTGCATCACAATTGCCAGGGATTTCATTTGCTGTCACACCCAAGCTTAATTCTTCCATCCTACTTATACTTCTTCCCCTGTAAAGTGAAATACGCTTTGCCAGCCTTCTGAAAGAGACACATAATGCTTGTAATCTGATAGTCCTTCCTTCCTTACTAACACAATAAACATAGCTGGGGGTGGGAGTTGCGGAGGATCTCAGATCTGGGGAGGTTTAGCAGAACTCTCTGCCTGTGGATGAAATGCAGACAGTAGTCTGCTGCTTATGCAAAAGAACCTCAGGAGAGAATCCAAGTGCTTCAATGAAAGCACTTCACAAATTACCTCCAGGCAAAATTACTTCAGATCCATGCAGCAACACTCATCTTCAGCTCCCACATTAATATGGCTTACACTTAGAATGCTACAGAAAAAAAGAATTATGGAGTTCCTGTTTTCACCACAAAATGCACTCTTCCTTGCCTCTCAGAAAGAAGTTGCCCATGAAGAAGTTGTTTTGCCAAGAAAATAAAATAAGTAGAGCAGAAGTAACCACTTAGGGAAATCCAGCCCCACCTGCTATTGCTACCTTGCCAGCTTCTTTCTTGTGGAAGGCAGGAGCTTCTGGTTGTCTGTCTTACACCCATCATTACAGATGAGGTGACATGAATGCAGCAGCAGCATCCACTCCCTTCCACCTCATCTTCCCTGCAGGCTGGCCTCCTCTGCCCCCTTGAAGACCCTGACAGGTGTTTCTACTGCAAAATATGGAATGTGTAAAATTTTCTTAAGAAAAGATGTGCTTTGATCATAGTTTGATCTTTGTGTGCTTTCAAGCCTCTTCAACAAGAAGTGAAACAGAGAGCAATCAACAACCTCACAGAAATGTTGTCCACAAAAATCAGATTCCTTACCTAGTGTGCAACGAGCCAATGATTACACACTCGAGGTGACAGTGATTATTTATTTCAGAGTTGTGCAAACCTGGGTGCCTTATGGAATTCCACAAATCAAGTACCCAACTATCAAAATATTCTACTATTTATACATTTTAGCAAGCAAAGGAATTAGTGTCCATTGATTACAAGTAATATGATTCTCTCATTAATTAGTATTTTCTTTTCTATTGGTTAATGATCTTCTTGCTTCCCACGCTCATTAGTCCGCATGCTCAGTCCTCTCTCTTCTTTTGGGTCAGTGAGTTTCTTGGGTCAGTGGTTGCGATCTCCCCTTGCCAGAATTACCTGTTGCCCAGTTGTAGCTCATTCCAGCACAATTGCTGAGTTTGCTTTATTAGTTTCTTCCTTATTTGGGTATTTTCCTTGTGGCCCATAAATTCTGCATTCTTTGTGTCCACTATCAGTGGTACATCTTTCTTCCCAGGCTTTGTTAGCCTCCCCAAAGGTCTGAGATCACTGAAATATGTCCAGCCCTAAGCCTTCAGAAAGCAATTTTACCAACAAATAATTTGTTTTTTTAACACTTGGACATCACTTAGAGGTTATTGGTTGCTGTTTCACTTCTTGTTGGAGAGACTTGAAAGCACACAAAGATCAAACTATGATCAAAGCACATCCTTTTTTAAAGAAAATTTTACATACTCCATATTTTGCAGAAGAAACACCTGTCAGGGTCTTCTAAAAGGGTAGAGGAGGCCAGCCTGCAGGGACGATGAGGTGGAAGGGAGTGGATGTTGCTGCTGCATTCATTTCACCTCATCTGTAATGATGGGTGTAAGACAGACAACCAGAAGCTCCCGCCTTTCTTCCACCATCTGGTATTTCACATAAAGTCTCATGTGGGAAGGTGTTAGCTACCTACTTCACAGTTTAATTCTTCTTGCCCATTTTTGACACATCATACAAAGGCAGATGACTTACAATTAAAAGCATAATTCCTTATAACAAAATTTTGACCTCCAACTCTCATGATTTTCACCTATTCATATGTGCCTTACTTCCAACTCACTTGTAGGGATATCTAAAAAAAAAACCCCAAAGCTCAGAATAATAGACCAACCTTACCCCAGCAAACCCAAGACACTTTAAAGAGTTTCTTTCTTATAACTCTTACAAGACATAATAAGAAACCCCCAACTTATGTTAGGCAGTTCAGTAATTAGAACTAGTAAAAATGTGAATTTACTGTGTATTTCAATACAGTTGCAGCATTCATTGAGTACCTTCATTTTAGAAACCTCACTCATACTGCACACAAAAGCCTGACAGAACAGCACGTGTCCAATATGAGCATGACTACTTTGGAAGGAGTGAAAAGTACAGTAGGAAAAACAAAGCAGCCAAGACAGACAGAAGTTATCCAAATTCCCACTAATGAGTGGGCTCACAGATGAGGGACGGAAACTGGAACCCTTCAGTTGTTTACACAATTTCCTCAAAATTGAAACCATCGGACTACTGCCTTAACCTTATCAGGCTGTAACCCTGGACGCATTTTATGTGATGTGCATACGATTCGCAGAGCTGTTTTTATAAATCCACACCAATGACGCCATGTTATTATTGCTGCTTGGATTTCAGGCACGAGATGTTTGTTTCCCGCACACGGATCCCACAGTAGCGCGGGCGAGGCAGTGTTGGGGCAGGTCGGGTGACCCGGAGGAGTTCTGGGAGGTGCCCCGACCGCCGCCATCTTGGGAAAGGAGGAGCCGCGGGCTGTGTAGTGCAGAAGCAGGAATTCCTCATGCACTTTGCCACACATTTTCCTCATAGCCAACGCTCCGGCACAGCGCAGGCCCCGATCCCGCCCCTCGGCCCCGCAGCGCGGTCTCGGGGTCGGTGCCGCTCCCGCCGGGATCGTGGCCACACGGCCGCCAGGAGGCGCCCCCGCCGCCTCCGCCCTGCCCGGTACTCCCGCCACCCGCGCGCCCCGCAGCCACCCGCAGCCTCATTGGCGGTCGCCGATGTCAGTCAGTGCGACCTCCGCCAATCACGAGGCGCGGGCAGCGTTCGTCCCGGGCGAAGAAGCCAATGAGCAACCGCCGAGTGCCCGGTGCGGGCGAAGGCGGAAGGCCTGGCTCACACCCAGGGCCTGCCGGGCACGGGGAATCTGGGCGCGGTGCGGACGGCGCAGGCAGGCACGGGGGTCTCGCGGAGCGCCCCCGAAGGGTACAAGACTGCTGCCGGCTCCAGACTGGCGCTCGGCAGCGCCACCGCCTCGTTAGTCCTTATTACGTCATCAAAGCGCGCATTAAATCGATCCCTTTTCAATTCCCGGCCGGGTCGCGGCCCGGCGCCGCGGCGCCCCGAGGGATGGGGAGGCGGTTCCGCCGGGGACTCACCGGGAGCAGCTCCTCGCCGCGCCGCTTCCCGCTCCGCCGCCGCCGCTTCCTGCTGCCCGGCACGCTGGAAAGCGGGGCGCGCGCCGGCCAATCCCGACTCGCATTCCCGGCCTGCCCCGCGGTCACCTTCCACGCGACAGGGCGCGCGCGCGGCGGGGGCGGGGATCGGCGACTCGAGGCGTGCCGGGAGTTGCAGTCCATGTGTCCAGTCTGACAGAACGTGTCAGGCTGCGGGGGGACCAAAGTGGGTCGTCTGGTGCAGGCTCCCTGCTCATGCAGGGTCATTCAGAGCACACAGCACAGGGTTGTGTCCAGACAGTTCTTCAGTATGTCCAGTGAGTTAGACTCTACACCCTCTCTGGGCAACCTGTTCCAGTACTTGATCACCTGTGCTGTAAAGTTCTTTCCCATGTTCAGATGGAACGTCCTGTGCATCACTTACTGCCTGTTGTTTCTTGTCGTCTTGCTGGGCACCACCGAGAAGAGCCTGGTACATCCTCTGACCCTTCCCAGCAGACGGTGACAGATATTGATGAGGTGCCCTCTCGGTTGACTATTCTGAGGGTTGAACAGGCCCCGCTCCCTCAGCCTTTTCTCATAATAGAGACACTCCAGTCACTTGATCATCTTTGTTGTTCAACTCTGTTCCTCCTGCAGATGGGGAATGCCTGTGTCTCCTCTTCTAGATGTATTCTGCAGTTGCATTGCAGTGTTTTATGCATTCCTTAGCGTGGAATGCCAGAACATTCTGGAAACCAGGTGGCGTTAGGGCCACATACACCCTCACAGACAGGACTTGTACCTGCAGGATTCCGTTTGGCCCATGTCCCCTCCAGTCTGTTACACAACCGTGCAGTTCCATAACACTATGTTACTTTATAATTCAGATTGAGCTGTGCCCAGAAGGAGTATTGATGCATATATAATTTAGGCTAAAGTTACAAGATGCTTATATAGCTTGAGTTATAAGATACCAATATAACCTAAATAGTAACATTCTATACTAATATAACCTGAATTATAACTTCCTATAGAATGTAATTGCTATTATATAGTTAACTGGGTACTTCATGCTGAATAGAAGAAAGAAAGGGGAAAAAAATAAAAAGCAACCTCACCAGGTGGATAGTTTCAAAAATGGACAAGTGCTAATGAAAAAGTGGCAAAGGTGGAGGTGAAGCTGATTAGCCACAGAACGAAGACTCTAAACTGGTTAGAAGAGGAATGACTAAGGAACACCATAACTTCGCACGCTCCGAAGACAAAGTTGAAAAGTTCAGGGGCGAAGAAGACCTTGAGCCTTCATTACATGGAGACCCTCAAGACCACTGAATTGGGGAGGCACAAGCACAGTGCAAAGAATTACTTAATAACTTAATGAGCTCATGTTATGTAAATCAGTTCTGGCACGTATGTGATGATGTAGTTGTGACATAGTAATACTTAGGATTATTTTCTGTATAAATAAACCTCAGCACTTGACAAGAGTGAGTGAGTTAGGTGGAAAAATCCCCCTCAGTTCCAGCACTTCTATAAACAAATACCTGCTCTATAGACACTGGTCTATGGGGTTTTATTTCTAGCCTATCTTTTGGGCATCAGTATCATGAAGTGGTGTCAAAAGCTGCAGTGAAATACTGCCCAACAATGCTCTGTGGTGCCCAGCTGTGCCCCTCCAGCTCCAAGTCCACACAGCTGAGGAAGGAAAGGCCCAGGCAGCACCTTGTAGCTCCAACAGAGCTCATGGGTTATTTGGCTGAGACACCTTGGAAGGAGACAGCAAATGCATGGCACTGGCTGCAAACAGCCCCTCTGTCGTCCTGTCTGACTGTGGAACTCAGGTTTCTTATCTACACTGGAGTCTTCAGGGGTCCCTTAGCCATCCAGGCTTCATGTCCTGCCACCATATGAAAATGTACTCATCCAAATAAACACACAGCATGCACAGACAGCAGGATTATCCCTTTGAGAGCCTCTATGTTGATGCTGACAACAGAACAGCCTCATGCAGTGGCTCGATATTCTAATAAGCTTGCCCATGTTAATACATGTAAATGTTAATTCCTGTAAAAAGACTCCCTCGCTCTTCCATGGTGCCACATCTACACCATTACTTCTGCCATGTTCTTTCTACACTGAAAGGATAAATGTCTGTGAATTTAAGGCAGCTATTCAGCAGAGAAATCTTACAACATCAGACAAGTATAAATAGTAGATATTTGGTCAAGTTCAAAATATACTCCTTAATATGTAGACTCTGAAGACTCTGAACAGCATCTTATAATACAATAATACAAGAAAATTGTATCAATACTAATAGTTTGTAGTACATAATAAAAAAGTTTATTTGCTTACGTTATTGCTTAATGGCCTTGTTAATGTAACAATACTAGGAGATCTGGAATATACTATTCCAATACTAGGAACAATTGTTAGGAGGTCTGCTTAGACAGTTGTTTGCAACCTAGGAGTTGCCTGCCACACCCATTCTTGTTTTCTGGTACACAGCAGCACATAAGCAATGTTGATGCCTCCTGCATTTACAAATATATGAAGGTTTGTTTTAAACTACCGGAGATCTAATTTTTACTGGAAGAACTGTATCTCCAATAGCTTATAATTCAAATAGAAATATTGCTAAAGTTATTACTACAGTAGAGTACAAGTATTAAAATTTTCCATTCCAGCATCTTCTACCTATCCAGATAGTGTTGGTAGCTTGCTTGTTTTTGATTAATGTATGGTTTGTTCTGATCAATTACTGTGTTTCTTTTTTCCTATGGCTTCACCCATCTAGTTTTTCTACAAGGTTAGGCTGAAGCTTTTAAATGAACAGTTCATACTTTGTCCTAATAGCTTTTCAAATATAAAATTACTCTGACTCAGCTGTAATTCTTGTGTGCTCCTTTTTCTCTCTCAGAGATGAGTGTGTTGTTTTTCCAGCACTACTTCTAGGTTTTTTAATAACTATGTTACAAAACAATGCAATTTAGTTTTAGTAAGTCTGAAAACTACCTGCTTTATAGTGCATTTTATTTACATAAAGAAGAATATGTTAAGCAAGCCTCTAAAAGATCTTTATCAATATTTCTAGTTCAACCTGTTTTAGCCATTTGTATGGCCAAAAATTGCCTATGCTTTTCTTCTTTTCCAGAATCACCTCAATGATGCTAGAGAATCCTGTATTTATTAAGATAACCTGGTAAGTCTTCTGGACATAACATTCAGATGAGTTTGGGAAAATTACTGAAGTGTAGATGTTCTCTACTAGCTCCAGCCTTCTCACAGCAGCATGGAACAGGGCTGAGATCATCTGTCCAGGCTAACTGTTGTGAGCCTCTCCCAGGGGGAGCTGAGAAGTAGCAAACAGACAAAAACAAATACTAAAATAATAGAAAAGTGTGAATCATATATTTTCCTTCTTTAATAAAGGAAACACCTCTTTGAAAGAATGCAGAAATTAATAAACTGGAGATATGAAATCAAGAATACAGAAGGCCTGCTTACATGCATCACTGAGTAGATAATTACTGTCCAAAACCAGGTAATTCAAATAAATGAAGGCCAAAAGGGACCATTATCTCATCTAGTGCAAGGCCATCCACCTAGCAGCCTGTGACCTACATCCAGCTTGCTGCACAGTTCTGACTGGCTCCCCAAATGGTTTTGAAAGCTGCTTAGCTCACTCGTAACACACCCAGATCTCCCACATCAGAACCAAATTATTCACCAGGCAGGTGCAGAATACAGAGAGGTCCATGTGGCCTTTGCTAGTCTGTTCCATTAGCAAAATTCTTATGAAATCAACTGCTCATTCCTGTAGTGTTACTAATCATTTGCAAAAGTCTTCTCTGTATCAGATGGCTCAGCACGTCTCCGTTGCACAGTGACTTGTTCTGTGCATGAAAGGGCTTTACTGTCATGCCTAGAGCAAGCCAGATGTGTGCTGTTATGCAAGAAGAAAGCATTTCTATGGAGCCCCTTTGATAGGTGTGCCGAGGGCAATAATATCAGTATGTGCTTATAAAGTTTCAAAGGAAAATAAACATGGGTTGTACTTCTGACAGAGAGCTCTTCTGTTAATCCTCCTAACTTCTTTATTGTTTCCAGAGTGAAGGGAAGATATAAGGAGTTAATGGAAGTCAAAATGACAGTGGTAACTACAAAATGCAATGCTTGGAAGCTGTAATGTGCTGAATTGTGGATTGATGCCAAAAATATTTAAACATTACTCCTGTGACACAAAGGTGTCAGCCTGTTCCTTTGTTATCTATTTTCAGAGGAAATGTCCAGCTAGGACAGGATGTGCATTTATATCTAGTCAGTATTATCTGCTGACGTCCGAGTTCCATGCCAAGTCTTATCTACTGTTTACAAGTTTTGTACTTTTGTGACCCTAGAAAGATCAGCTGACTAGTGAAATAAGGGAGATCAGTGTCTGGTGAACACTGCAAGAGATGATAGTTGTATTCTAGTTCTTATCTAAATATTTTATTTTATATGATTTTAAATATCTGGAGGAAGAAGCAAGTCCAACAACTTACTGTCAGTTTCATAAACCCTAGTGATTTGGATTCTGCAGGATTATAAGAACCACATCTAAAGAAATTAGATGTTAAGTACTTAGCTATTTTTTTTCTTTTAATCCCAGAATATAGAATCATACATATAAATATAGAATAGGTTGTGTTGGAAGAGCATGTCCCAGTATAAATTCAGCAGACTTTGTCTAGGTCAGTACTTGTCTGGAAAACCTCTTAAGGAAAACCTCTGTTTAAAAAATTATCTGTTTTTATTGTTAAAATACATATACACCATGCAGTTTTTATATGGGTATGCATTGTGCATCATGAGTAGAAATAACAAACACAGACATTGTTATTAAAGATTTCATATATAAGTACCTCTTCAGAGGTGATCCAAATGTTTCACAGCCAAATCTTTAACCTGATTTGCAAAAATATTTTTGTTTTGTGGATTTTTTTTTTATAAGCATCAGTGGACACAGTGCATCAGGACATGAAATGTGGTGGCTTTTCTAGCTCTCTTTCATAATCCATTAAAATCTACAGAATCTGGAAGGGATTAAAGGTAAATTGTAAGAAAAGATTTTGACCTAGCCCACAACCAGTGCTGCACTTCCATGTATTATACATACAGAAACATTAACAGATACTTTTAGATTACTCCTCTTTCAGGTCATGTAATTTTTCTAGAAAACTGTAGACCTATGGATCATATTATTGCTGTGCAAAATTAACTATGGCTGATAGGGGCATAAAATGTTCACCATAAAGTTTATTCCAGAACCTGGAGACAATCAGGGAGACATCCCATATGCAATTAAGATAAGATTATGAGCAATAAAAAGTTGGAAGGTTGGGCAGCCTAGAAATAATTCTTCCTGTTATCTAGGGGAATGTTGTTTTTCCCTTCAAGAACTTTTCTCCTTCTGGCACAGCCTTCCATCCATCAAGTGCAGCTTCCATGTGTGCAAGACCATTCGTGCTGTGTGTCACATTGACTGGGACTGTGCCAGTTATAATGTGAGTGCGCACTTTGCAGGCACGCCGGTGGCGCAGCTACCAGAGAACATGTGCTACTGGAAGGCCACCCAGCTTCCCCTTGTTGTGTCACTTCAGTTCTTAAGCCCAGCCTCACACATGATCCACACTGTGAGCCTCAAACAGTGCCTGAGCTGCTGACTGAATAATGATTTGCCTGAACAATGGAGACTGAAGTCTTACATTGGCTTCTGGACAACTGAAATTCCTCACAGTCCTTTAGTTTTGTATTTTGGAACTTACCTAGGCAAATGGCTATGTTAAAGAATTAACAAAAGCTAGCAACAACATTTACAAGCAAGAAGCCTTTGACAATGTGGAATACAATTAAAAAGCATTTATTGTTAATTATTACTTAGTGCAGTCATGGGATCAATTTTGCATTTGGTTTTCTGGTCTGTCTCTCCTCCTGAATGCCTGTTAGCTGAAGAGAATGTTCAGCAACTTTACTGCCATGATTCTTAAATCATTACAAATTTTTGTTTACAGTCATATTTTGTTTCCTCTTTTTGAGCTCTTACAGGAAATCTGGCAAGGATTCTGATGCAGGATCAGCAGAAAAAAACCCTTATCTGGGCTCTGTGGGGGATACTACCACCTTCTCAAATACAATCCTTAAGAATGTTTATATACTTGATATGTAAATAATACAAGGCATACATGACTAATATTTTGAATGTGTCTTCCAGTCAAGAGGCAGACATTAAAAAATGAAAATACAGGTCAGGTAGAGATGAAGACTTACCAAAGTAAAATGCCAACCTGGGACTCATCTTTGCTGTAGGTCTTTATGAGTCCTTACAAATGAGCATCCATGCAAACCTCTCTTGACTGGAGAGCTACTGAGGCATTATGATGACTCTTTCTTGACGGAACCAGGACTTACTTACCTTTCAAGTTCCACAAGCTTAGCCAGTGCTTTTGAAATGGGATGAGGAGACTCAAAAGTGGGTGTAGCTGTTACTGCCTTTAATTAAACAACATGATATGAAGCCTGTTCAGTGTGAATTCTCCGATGAGCCAAGAGGTCCATCCAAACACATGTGAACTTAAGAAACAATGGTAATTTTGTAAAAACAACCAACAGTGGCTGCTTGAATTTTGCAGGGCAGATTTTCCCAAGTCTGTGCTATTTGTAGTGATGTGGAGTAGTGTGATGGCTTGTGCAGGTGACTTCCAAAGCTGTCCTCAGACAAAATGTCATCAAATCTTCTCTCATTTCTCTTTCTTTCAAACACTGAGTTATTTGCTCTGCATTGCATTCTGCTTCCTTTATTCTGCAATGTAATTGCAGTTCTACTACTCTAATTTTGCCTTTTCCAAAAACTAGGAGTCCAAAGCTGTAAGGAGAACAGGAAAACTGCCAGTGTCAAGGCAGGGCTAATGTTTGTCAGCTATAATGGTCTGTGATCTTTGCTGGCCCATTATTAATGTCATACAGAAGTAATATTTTATATTCAGAATTTTACTTTGCCTTCATTGTTACTTTCAACAACTGCATCTGTGGAAAATAAAATATAGGACTGTAATACCAGAAGATTGAGGATTTCTGTTATAGATATTTCATCCAAAATACTGAAAAATAACCTTATGTTAGTTAATCATTGTAATTTTCAGCAAAAATGTGTACTTTGCATGAGATAGGAAATACTTGAACACCTTCTGGAAGTGTGAAATGCTTTAACACTAGAGTATATAATAGCATCACATAATCATAGAATCATAGAAGGGTTTGGGTTGGAAAGGATCATACAGATTATCCAGTCCACCTTTCATTAAGTCAGGTTACCATCTAATTTAAACATTCCCTCTTTCAGTTTAAAATCACTGCCCCTTGTCCTGTCATGACCTGCCCATGTAAAAAGTCTCTCCCTCTCCTTTTTTCAGTCTCCTTTAGGTACTGAAAGACCTGACTGAAGTCTCCCCAGAGCCTTCTCTTCTCCAGCCTGAAAAACCCCAACTCTCTCAGCCTGTCTTTGCTGGTGAGGTACTCCAGACTTCTCAGTATGTTTCTGGCCTCCTCTGACCCTGCTATTTGAAAAGAAGTAGCAGCAGCAATCAACTGTCAATCTCATTTATTTGAAGGCATCAGTATTTTAGTTTGTCAGATTCCACTTGATGTAAGACTATCTCCATCTTGCACTCAGCTATCTGAAACTGCCCATAAATGCTCTTAACATCTCTTTCAGACTATAAAGTTTGCAGCCACTGCTGTATTATCAGGAAAAGAGAGCAACACAGAGCCACAAAAAGAAATTTAACCAAAAACACATAATCCATTTTTTAATCACAGTTCAGCAGTTTCTGAAAAATATTTTTTTTATATACAAATGTCTCTTATTCATTAGCTGGGCCCAGTTTTCACTTCAGTTTTAATGTATTTCACAAGACATAAGCAAAGGACAGACTTGAACTTCCTGTCAGGTTCACTGTTTGTGGTCACTGAATCCGACGTACTGGGTTGTCTTAACTTCATTCTGTGGGTAGGGTTCAGTGCAGTGAACTGTGCCTGGGTGACCTGTTATAAATCATTAACAAGAACTTGCTTGTACAGGTATTTCTGGTGAGAAGTGTTTAAATTTAGTCACCTAGAATGAACTACTATGAATTTAGCTGATGAATCGTTTTCTTCCACATCTCCTAAGGAGAGTTATTGTGTATAAAGAATTTAATAGGAATTTTATGTATTGCTGATAGTTCTTCTGAGGTTTTGATTACAGATACACTCTCTTGAAGGCCTGATCTGTTAATATAAAGAGAACTGTCTGAACGCAGTATAATAGAGAGGTTTGTTTAACTTTCTTTGTGTTCATTGGTCCTGATCCATAATCATTTTAATGTGTCTACTCAGTGAATTGTATTGGAGAGCCTAAAGCTGCCTGCTGAATTCCTGATGCAAGTGCATCCTTCCTGTAGGAAGATCATTCTATGGGATATGAGATCCACATGGGAGATTCCTACAGATACGCTGCTTTGGGCATTGCATAACTACATTTGCTTCTTGGTTTACTGTGCCAAGCACCAGGAGCCTCAGCAGAGTCACACCAAACTGAAGGAATTTTCAGTTTTCCTCAGTGGATCACAAGACTTCCAAGTATTACTAAATATATTGGTAAAAACCCCAAAAATATGGAGGATTTCATACAGCTGTGATCTTAACCACCTCTTGGGTATCATCAGCAAATTTGTTCTTCCTTTAGATAATAAGAGGACCACTGGTTTTAGGCTCACTGCAGTGACATGGAGAATTTGTGGGCCGATAGAATTATTGCAGGATAAGTGTGGAAAGTAAACAGAGCCTGTAAGGAACTTAGAATACATGTAAATATTCAGCAACTAGGGTCCATTTGCATCTGTAATCTGTGCAATGACTGAGGACATATCTGATAACATATTTCCTTTCCTAATCACAGTGTGCTACAGATAGGTTAAAGCAGAGAAAGATATTCATTATTGTAATGGAATTTCCAAGCAGAAAACACAAACATTTTGCTACTAGATCAGGGCTCCTTTAAGTCTCATTTTGTTTATAAGTAGACGATTGCATGTATCAGCTATTTCTTTGTTCACTGAAACAGTCTTTAGGCCTGCATCAGAGGATGCCAGTTTTAGTTCCTTCCTTTGAATTCTGAGAAGTGTGCATTTAGTTACCTTATGCTGCTCTGGATTTCACATTACAGGAGCATAGATTTACTTAACTTCAATGCATCTTCTTACCCTTCACTTAACTGACCCTTTAAAAAAAGATTTATTCAAGTTTAAGGCCTCATAAATAATGGAAATTTCTTTATTATAAGCATTAAGTAACTCTAACAGCCTGCTGCTGTTGCAATATTTTCCACTATTAAGTATAAGTAACTACACTGAGTTGACACAGTTGTCAGAGAAGACGTGAGAAGAAGCAGTAGATAATTAAGATCTGCAAGTGGACTTTGAATTCTGTGTTTGTGACATCCTTCAGTCACAAGATCAAAACAGGCACTGAAGTCCTAAGGCCTCACAAGAGAGTTCATGCTGGATCTGTGGTCTGCCCCCATCCTCTCATTATTTGCACGTTACAAATCATCTCACCAGACTTTACCAGAATGTAGCTTCTGACGGTCACGATTCCTTGTCATTGGAATTGTGGCATTTTGTTGGGGTTTTTACATTTGTTTTTGGGTTTTTATTTTCCAAAATACATGTACGTTACTAATCTAGATAACAGAAACAACAAACAATATTTCTGTGCTCTGATGCTTTGAAAAGTTGGAACACATCAAAAAAAGGGAAAGCTTATGTTCAGTAAGAAAAGAAGGGGGCTTTTATTTCCACCAGGACTATTATTCACGCC
>VZRN01005615.1:107959-118299 GCA_013397935.1 Dasyornis broadbenti
AGAAACAGAATGATCATTAAAAAAATTATTGTGTGAAACTGAGGTCTTGTCCAAATTAGAGTTCATAACTTGCTTCCTGCTGTGAGATTGGAACAAACTCAGCAACTAAGAAAATATTTGTAGTGGAAAGCAAAATTAATATTTAAGATGATTGTTTCTTAAGAAGCTGTAGGCAAAGGGGTACAGAAGCCTATGAACAGAAAGGGGATTAATGTAAGAAATTGAATGGTCAGACTCCTAGACTGTTAATTTGAACATTATTAACAACTTTATCTATGTTTGTAAAAAAAAACAACCCATGGAAGTGGATTTTTTTTTTTTCTACTCAGAAACAGTAATGCTTCAGACTGAAGTTAAAGCATATTTATTTCCTACATTTTTTACACTAAATTAATTAGATCTATCTTAATTCACAACCAAGATTGTAATATTTCCTACCACTTGCTTTAAGACAGAGGAAATTTTTTCTTCAATAAATATTGAGACAGAACAATGATCTCAGGTAAGGTGAATGTTAAAAAGATGCTTATGGCTTATCACCATGAATGTAGTTGAACTCATCTTAATATTATAAGGGTTATAATAAATGTAATAATAAATAATACTAGAAGTAGTATTTATTGTCACAGTGATAATTGGCAAGAACAGGTGCTTCTCATCTCTCAGTAAGGCAGCTGAGAGTCTCCAGGTGTCTCTGCATACTATATGGGAGAAGATACTTACTTTTGGACTGTCCACAGTCCATTTCCATCCTCAATGTGTTTTCCACAGCAAGATTCTTGTTTTATACAATAGCTGCTTCAGCTCAGTTTACTCTGTCTGAACACTATATTCTTCAGTACTTTTGAGCTGTGTGTCTCAGCAGCACTCAGTTAAAACTGATATAAACCTATAAACTCATATAGTTTATAGGTTCAGCCCTTGTTAATCAAAACTTGTCCACATCCTCTCTACCAAGCAAAGGAAAAGGAAAGAGATGGAGTACTGCTCTTCCTTTGAGAGTGTCTCCACCTGTGTTGCAATAACTGGCAAGAGAATAGCTCGCAGTCACTAATGAACTGCATTATTTTTATTAGCCCTATTAATAGATCTGTACCTGCTTCATTTCTGTTTGGCTGCCTCTGTGCTCATGCAAGAATTGATAAGACATGGTGCTTACCAAATACTTTCAGCCAACCTTACAGGACTTTATCAACACTGAGAATCAACACCCACACCTGAAGCAGGAGGTGAGCAAATTGTCTCAATTGAACAGAAAAGGGCACCATCACAGATATGAGGGCTTGGTACCAACTGAGCAAAGAATACAAGATGTGATTCCCTAACAAGAGAAGGAATACAAGCACACTCCACTTCTTAAAAATACTTCAGGTCTGGAATGAAGTCTCTGTTTTTCGCATTGTGTCTTCCAAGACTACTCAGTAAAAGTTCAGATCTGTCTCATTCTTTCCAATGACTAATGCATAGGACTCCTACAGCACAAAACTGCAAGGTCAGCAGTTCCTTTTCTCCAATCCAGCCCACAAAATGCTTATCTGTGCAGAACATGGCCTGAGGGCATAGAACGAAGCAGTATCAATCTCACCACCTTGAACTGTCACCAACACCCAAGTTTTTAAAGATTTATTTCCCCACAAACATGTGTAGCATGTACATCGAAGTTAATCAAAACAAAGCAAACTGCTGCTGTTGAAGTAAAACACATCATGCATAAACAATTGTCTCCTCAAGGAAAGAGAGTAAGGAAACAGTTTAACCTGGATGTCCACACATACCTTGGTGATCATGGGGTTAAGAAAACATAACAATGAAGTACACAGGGTCAGGTACATATTGCCAGTAGCTAGAGCTTCATGACTTTCATGAAAGGTACACTGATTTAAATGTCTGAAGTTCTGGGCTTTAACTTTCAACAAAGTTGATAAACTGGAAGGTTCTACAGCGAAAAGTTTGAAAGCAGAGTGATATAATCAAGAGCAGCTGGGCCAAAGGAGCTCAGTATGCACATGCCCTCAGACAGAGCAACCATTCTCTAAGGCAAATATCAGATAAAGCATATGAGAAAAAACCTGCTAGCTCAGCATTTTTGTAAACAGAGAAGTACCGTCCCCCCCCACTGCGGTTACCACTGTGTTCAGAAAATAATGGCTCCTCTGCCCATCCCCCTCCTCTGACTGTACCACTACCTCTAGCTCACTGGGGTGACTGACAAACTGCATAACGTTATATTTGAAGCCATTACATTAAAAATACTTTGCTATTATGCACGATAAATGGTTTCCACTTGGAATTAGTTAATGGAGAAATATTTTGGGTTCTTTTGCTAAAGGGGCATTCTTTGCTTGCAGGGTCATTCCGAAAAAGCTCCCTGAACTTTGAACCGTATCTGCAAAGTGAGATAAACAAGAGCCCTATAAATACCACAGCCCTTTTCCCCACACTGTTTTCTTCTGCGGCAGAGCCAGGCACCGCTGCCAAGAAGGGGGAGGAGGAAAGGGTAAGTGTGCTGGGTTTGCTATGAAAGAGCTTCATGACTTAAGATTTGGCAGAGTGTTTGCTTGTTTCTTTGGCTGAAAAGGCTGACTGTGGAAATTTCCATTGGAAACCAACTAGAAAGTTGAAATATGAAGTGAAGTATAAGGCGGGAGACGAAGCTCTCCTGCAGCTCGCAGGGTGGACAGCTGTTGCTGGGCGCTCCATGCCACTGCTGCAGAACGGTCCTGTAAAGGCAAGGAAGGATATCAAAATGTCATGGGAGTTTCATGTGTTTGTAACAGACATGAAGGCAGGCAGCTTTCCTGATGTATGGAAAGAGTGGAGAAGAGGCTGTGTTGGTATCTGCTGGACTGCAGTTTAGTCTTCAAAGTACTTTACTTAGAACATCAGGAAAGAAACAGCTGGATTTCACAAATGCAGCAACAAATGGCTCTTGTTTTAAAACGTCAATTGTTATAAATATTTTTAGGATAGGACAAGATGGATGGAACACATATTATTTATCAGAACTTACTCTTTCTAAACTATATTGTGTTTATTGTTAGACTCTGATGCAAGTGAAGTTATAGGTGAAGATGATGATACACAGTTCCACAACCTAGGACAAGTTGGGGAGAAGCCTTATAATTTTATTCATTTATAATTTTAAATATTTCCCAATAATGGGTGTTTAAGCCAAAATTGAGATGTTAATAGAATAAAAGGAGAAGGTAATTAAAGAATTTCTTATATGCTTTGATTTTTATAAACTTTAACTGGACTAAGTATGGATATGAGATTTTGTTAGATCTGAGGAATCCTGAAATTCAGTTTTCATTTCCAGTTTTTGCAAAATTGTTTCTAGTGTCTGACTTCTTCATAGATTTTTCTCAATGCGATCCAAATGATTCAGACTGACTTGTCAAAATTTTGAAGCAATTTTTATTATTTTCTGCTATGTTCTGTAGTACTTACTGGGTACTGAAGTCCACTGTTGGTGCATGTATTTTTAAGTGAGTGGAATTACTCTGTAATCTGGAGTGAACTAGTCTAGATTCTTCCTTATGTGAACTGGCTTACCACAACTGATTTCAAAGCACAAGAAATAAGCCACTTTAAAATCACTGATGTGTTAAAAATGATCAAAAAGAAATTACAAAGAGGAAGAAATAACTTAGTCTGATTAGTAGTATTAAAAAAACCCCCCAGTTACTCTGCATGTTTAATTTGCAGCTGTTCAAACACAATAACAAAAAATCCAAAAAACCCACAAAGCACCACAAAGAAAAAACACGTGCCTCTATTATAGAGGAACTCCCCTGAAAAAACAAAGAAACGAAGCAACTAAAATTTATTCTTACAGGGGTTTCCTTCTTTTTTTGTTTGTTTGTTTTTTACTGAATGGAGCCAATATGCTACTGTCTTTTCTTACGGGAATTTTAGGGTCTGAACTTTATTTAGTCATCATCATTTTGTTTGTTTCCTCTGTTCTCAGGTAAAGCCCAGCCATGTGGGCGGGTCTGGGGCTAGTTTTGGCCCTCTGTCTCCTCCCAGGAGGAGCAACAGAGACCCAGAACTGCCAGGAGCCCCCAGAATGGCATATTGGGGAGGAGCACCCAATGCTGAACTCCAGAGGTTTGGTGACAGTGGTGGCTCTCCTGCAGGCTAGCTGATCATTGTGCCTGCGGCAGGCTTCCAGGTAAGCATAAATCTTGTTCCAATTTTTGTTATCCAACTGAGGATACTACGTGTGCCCTACCACAGACGCACTCGATGAACTCTAGCTGTCCCAAATGCCACCATCACAGCTGGCATGTGTGACCCAGTGACCAGGCTCACTTCAGCCCAGCAGAAGGGCTCTGTGCCAGTGGGTAAGATTCCTTATCTCTTGACTGAGTCCTGACTGACAGATCATCTTCTCCAAATTGTATATACAACATAATAGTATGATCAGCTTCACATTAATGAAACCCGAACCACATCAACACCCAACAGAAACAGTTAGCAACAGATGATTAATGTAGCAAAGATGGTGAAGCCAAGAAACATCATTGTCCTCTGACATGGCTACATCACATGAAATAGAGAGATCCATGATCACTCATTTCTTATGTAAGATCTCTAGGGGAAAAATTAAATCAAAAGATGTGCTTTTAATGTGCCTTTTCAGTCTGTGTTCAGAGCTCTTACATATATTTAAAAAATCCAGAAGATAAGGTAAATACTGGCCTTTCAAAATATTGATGAAGCATTCAAGGAAGTCATCAATGTTAGATTTTCATATAAGACCTGGGGCATTGGCGCTCTAGTTTCTAGAAATTACTCTTTGCAAATAATTAGTTATCATGACAGTAACAATAATATGAAAATAATTTTAAGCTGACCCAAACAGAAATTGCATAAAGCCCTTATCTTTGATTAATTTAGTGGTTGTGAAATTATTTTGGCTTAAAAATCCCTAATACCAGTTTCAGATTTGGATTTTAGTCAGAGTAAGAACATTTTAGTTTGCCCCTCTAGGCTGCGCAACTTACATATCATAATAGGCTTTGCAAGTTTATTAAGAATTGGATTTCAAAACATAGTGGTAAATCTCTGGCCCCATTGAAGTTAAAAGTGAGCTTTGTGTTTGGTTTTCAAGGTAGTTGAGTTTGGTTCTTAAATTTTAGAAAAATTTTAAAGACTCTTCGACATTCTAGACTATTTCCTGTAACTGAAAAATGAAAGTTTTCTAGAGCAATTCTACAGGAAGGATACCAATGAAAAGGTACATCATACAGCTGCAATAAAAGCAAGATAGAGCGTATTAACTTTTGTGGCAAATCTTATGTTTCTCTAATGATTTATGGTCTTGCTTCTTTACATTCCCACTAGTTTGGAGGACCTGCGAGTAAAGTTAGAGAATGAAGGATTGTTCAACATCTCGTATGTGGTCGTCAACCACCAAGGACCTCAATCCCGGAGGGAATTTCACCTACTGAAAGAACGTGTTTCAGACTACATTACTGTCTACCAGCAAGATGAGCAGCAAGATGATATCTGGACTACTTTAAATGGCAACAAGGATGACTTTCTCATCTATGACAGGTGTGTGCATACAGAGAAACACAGGAAAATATTTGCATATATTTTGAGTAATGCATTGTAAATCTCTGTATTATTTCATTGATGTGAAAAATAAAAAAGACTTCATGATCGGCTTCTAAGTTGAACTGAGTAAAGTGCTAGGATTTACTGAAAAAACAAAGCTACAAAAGCAAAGTCTGCTTTTGCATAAGTAATTTTAGAATGATTTTTTTTCTTTATAATTACTGTGGATTTAGAGTAACATAAGTGAGTGTAAAATTTGGTAACATGTATATGGTTTTATGGTGTTTTTATTTTCAGACAACTTCATTACATCCATGCATGTCAAAATAGAATTTTTAATCTCATGGAAACATTTTGATGACAGTTGTTAAAAATGGCATGTAAGCATAAGGAAAAGTTAGCCTTTAGGTGAAATTTAAAACTTCAGAAGAAAATAGCTTTTTGATATAGGATTCTGGCACATATATATTTTGGCAGCACCAGTAATAACCATAATTGAAATCCTGATTTTTTGATTTTGTTGTGATGGTAGTTACTTGAAAAATCCTACACTTGAAACATGTCAATCCTAGTAACTTCATATTACTGTAATGAACATTCCAAGTTCATACTGAACCATAAATAAGCTTAATACAGAATTAGACAGTTACTCTTTTTCTGTAACATGATGAAGTTAAACAAATTAGCTACCTTAGGTTTGTGGGATTAAACTAGCAGTAGAATTATCTTGAATATTACAGCAGCAAATATGCCTAAGTACGGAAGGTTGGTATCATAAAACAGATGAACAGAACAAGGCTGTATTTGGTGGGGGACACCAGGGCATTTGAAAGGTTGACCAGTTTTGTGCTGTTGACACACAGGATGTAAGTGCATTATGAACTGATTTAGCACTAGTCTGGCCATGACCCATTATGGTTCTAGGAGTTTGTATCCTTATTGTGTCATAGCCACAAAGGCTTTGACTACTGCTGGTCCTAGACATGCACTCCAGCAGAGTAGGGAGCTAAGGCTGGAGGACAGTGTGTTGGCACTGAACAATATGTGCTCGTGTACAGGTTCTACATTTACTCCAGCTCCTTTGAGCAGACCAGTTGTGTAGTCAAGGGCATATCAGAACACTCAAGTACAGACACGGAGCAAATAGGCACCATAAAAATCCTCTCTTGCACTATAGATCAGTAATGGAGGTGCATAGCAATGCCCATTCGAATTAAAATACCTGTTGGGTTGCATAAAAACACTTGGTAAGGATACACCGACAACTAAGCAAACAGCCCTCCTCATTAACCCATTGGGTCTGTAATGAGTGCACTTCTGCTAGTCTAAAGTGCCACTAAACAAGAGGCTTCTGGCAGTGCAGTCACCACATCAGCCAAAAATCATGCTCCACATACTGGCCAGTGCAGATGAGCAGGCAAGCATTTGTAAGGAAGATACTGGATTTGCCTGTAAACTTTAACAGAAACACTCCTCATGAGACTGTACAGTGTGGGTGGATTGATGCAAGTAAAATGAGGTATCGTAAGAGATTTAATTATAGGTATTTGTAACCACAGTTCTTTTTTCTCCTTAGATGCGGCCGTCTAGTGTATCATCTGGGTCTGCCCTACTCCTTCCTGCATTTTCAATATGTAGAAGAATCTATTAAGATTGCATACTGTGAAAACAAGTGTGGAAACTGCTCTTACACGGTATTTTCTTATCTCATTCTGCGTATAGTAGAAAAGAAAACTGGATTTGACTGGTATTTAAAAAAATAATTCCAGTGTGATTAATCAAAAAAGATATGATTTTGAATTTACACATTTCATGTGTCTTGACAGAGAGCTTTTAAACTTTTCTTCAAGTGAATTAAATTTAATTTAAATAGACTGATTGACTATCTGAATTCCTGTCCTTGATAGAAAAGCAAGGAAGTGTCAGAAATGTAAATGCAGTCTTGGAGGGTAATTCTGTTTGTAGAGTTATACAGAGCCAGTGAGCAATTGATGATTCTAGTTTTGTGGGATGGGTAAGTACCTAAAAAAAATAGTATTTTTTTTAAAACTCTGGAATCAAACTCAAGCTGTTTTGCATTACTCTTCATTGTAGTTTGCATTTAAACATAGTCTATAACAGTTATTTTTAAAAAGTGATAATACAAGGTGACAAATTATTGTTACTGCTATAAATGAATGGCAGCTTTTTTTTTAATGTATCATTAAATATCAGAAGTACTTTTAAGGACTATCAAGAAATGTACATACCATGTCATGGAAGTTCAATTAGAGTGATAATTTGATCCCATTGTTCAGCTTTCGGGCCAAATGTGTACCATGGACAGGTCAGATGTGGGATCCAGAATAAGAATACTTGTTATTAGTAATTACTGAAATTATAACTGCTAAAGATCCCTGTCTAGTTATCGGTGGTGTGACAACACAAGGTTATTTTAGTATGTTCATACATTGTTCAGCAAAATAGCACAAATAATTTAAAACTGAGTTTCATGCTCTACAAAAATGTTAATTAATATTTTACAACTAGTTTAATTAAATACAGTGCCCTGTATTTAATGCAAGCCTCTGTTTTGCAGGAACCTGATATTGATGTTGTATGTGAAAACATCACTAAAAAAGCAGGTGAAGAGCTGTCAGAGATAGAACATGAGCCAACAGGTCAGCATTCCCATCACCACCACCGGCACAGACCTGGACGCCGCCACCACCACCACCACCACATGGGCAGTCGCCATCCCAAACATGAGAACCACCAGGCTGCTTCTGAAACTGAAAGACAACATCCTCACAGCACTTGGCGTCGGAGGGTTTTCGGCCAACACAGAAATGATAAGATAGGTAGTCAGGAGCATGTAGACACTGTTCTTCCAGGAGAAATGGTGGAAATTGCACAAGTTAAAAAACTACAAAAAAAGGGGAAAAACAGCTGTAAAAACCAGTTAACTTGAAATTGGCAGACAGGATCAGACTCAACCTCCAGTAGCTGATCCTGTCATTGTCGACACCTTTTGTTTGAAGAGCTAGGGAATTCTGTCACTTGACAGTGTCGTGGAGCACTACCAAATTCTTGCAGGTGACATGGGCAGCTGGCAGCAGAGGACATCACTGAGTCTTGACAGTGACGTCTGCTTTCTGCTGCCTGACATTCACCAGCAGCAGGAGCAAGTGAAACTAGTGACACCTGACAGTGACAGGAAAAGGTGAGAAACTGATCCTGAAAAACAAACTAAGCACCTTCCAGATGCAAGGGAGTCCCACTAAGTGCAGTTGCAAGAACAGAAAAATGTACAGACTAAGTGTTTTTATTGCCCCAAATTAAAAATTATATTGACAGGTGTGTGGAGTTAAAATATTGCAAAGAAGTATATTTTTAGAGCAGTGCTCTTAGAATTATAGAACACCTGTCAAATTCCATCAGCGAAAAGCTTCATGATTTAGAGGAATTTACTGACCCCCAGTTTGTTTTTCAGTTTCACTGGGAAGGTGTCTGCATTCTTGATTAATTTGTCTTTCTTGTTTCTCTTCTAATATTCTGCTTGCATTTGTGAGGACAGGAGCATAAACTATGACCTAGGGGCTCCTGTCTGATGTTTTGCAATCAAGAACAGAAGATAACCAAGACAGATATTTTAATTATTTTTTATTAAGAAGACAGGATCTTCAAAAGTTGAGGTTTGGGGTTTTTTTCCTAACCTGGGGATACAAATCATGTACAAGCAAAACCTACTCCTAAGCAATGTGACAGAATAACTTCACATTAAAAATGTAATATACAGAGAGTAACTGCATTATTTTCAAGTATGAGATTTTTATGCTTAACTTTTGTGGCTTAGATACAGTAAGAGGGTCCATTAATACATAGTGCTACAGCTTGTAAAATCCTCCTAAATCTGTAAGATCATCCTAAAGTGAGAAGCAATGTTAACAACTCAGTGTCAGAATCAAAAAGAAGGTGGGATGAAACAAGTTTAATCTTGGTGTAATGTTTATCTTTGCTTATAACAGTGCTGAATTTGATAAATCTGTATCAGTTAGTAAGGTAATATACCGCTCAAACTTGTCTAACTTCTCTGTCTGTAGCCTAGCATTCCTAATGTTTGATTAACTGAATGGAAGTAAACTCGGTTGTTTGAAGGATTTCTGAATGAAGAAGAGAATATTCATGAAAGCAAGACTGCTATGAAAGCATACACCATAATGAATGATGGTTTAATAGGGAAATTACTGCTCCTAAAAAACCTGAATCTCTTTATTGTGAATACTGATTAGCGAGAGAGTAGCCCTGAATATACACAGAATGCATACCTTTGGAATATTTGACAAGAGTGTTTTCAATAAAAGAATATTTTCTTCATGTCTTGTTTTTACTTTGAGATGCATAGTTTGAAATACACTGTCTATACTTCACACTGTATATTCTACTGAAAGATTTTATGTAATTTATTCAGAATCGCCTCCGTTTGAAGGGCAGGTCTTGGCCTTTATTAAGACGTTGCTCCAAATCTCTTATGGTGTTTCGGAGAATTTCAGTTTCCTTGTTTTTCTCCTCCTGGAGATGCTGCAGCTTCTGTAAGAATGCAAACAAAGATTTCATTGTTAAACATCACTTAGAATTATGTAACAATACAGTTTGCTATTGCGAGTCAGAAATACTCCAATAAGAATATTTTCCTCAGTATTTTGTAGCACAAAATTACAAAAATTACTTCCCCAGAATCCTGTTTTTGTGCCATCCCAGTCTCAAGCCTACCAAAAAAAAAAAAAAAAGAACAA
>VZRN01005615.1:118366-154958 GCA_013397935.1 Dasyornis broadbenti
AAAAAAAAAAAAGGCAGGAAAAAGGAAAAAAAAAACACCAAGAACCATATGCACAGTTTATATCAGTGTCATTTCTGTCAGTTCTTAAGTTTCCAGGTTAAAAATTCTGTACTAAAACCACCTCTCATTTGTCTTTTTGTTATTTATCCTCAGCAGTATCAATATGCCAAGAGCCATGACAGTTGGAGCTGATGATCTTAAAAGCCTTTTCTAACTTAAATTATTCTATGATTCTATGAATTCTCTTCTGTAGAGGTGGGAGGGGTGTGTGGGAGAGAACACAGAGAAACCCCAGTGAACTCCTCCTTCCAACACCCTGAAACAATACTCGGTATCTGTGAGCTACAGTCTATGAAAGCACCTACCCTTCGATAGATACTTTGTGGCAAGACAGAAGCATCTGAAAATGACTTCGTGGTTTTATCCTGAGCTCTTGCCAATTTAGCATTGAACTGAAAGAATCAGGCAAAGACAAAACAGTAAGAATGAACAGCAAAAAAAAAAGCATATTAAATATGTCAAGTATAATTTTCCTTTTTCTTTAGTTGCATTTTTTTACCTGAGGGTAGTAATAGTAAGCCCTTCTACTAATTAATCCTAGAAAATGAAGCTACTTACTTTTATTTTAAAAAGTTAACAAGTTTTGTTTCTTAAAAAAATGCCTCAAAATTTTGCAGACGTAGCACAAATATGATAAACCAAAACCATGTAGATAAAAAAGATGCTTCTGAAAAAGAAAAAAAAGTTGAAGGCTTCTCAGCCACATCTACAGGAGGAGTAAATACAGAGGATGCTAAAACCCTCTGAAACGATCATTCTTCTCTTATGTTTCAAGCATAACTCAGTCTGAACATTTTTACATCTTATTTCTTTTTTGATATGTGAAAAGTTTGAGGTATTTACTTAGTTCTTTCTGTAATGAGAGTGGTTTAAAGCCTGAGCAATGAAATACATCTTGAATGCTCTGGCTTAAATCTCTGCAGGATTAGAATTTTTAACTGGAATTTTATAAAAAATATACATATTTTACCAGCATTCAGAAATTAAAACCAAGATAGTTAAGCAGAAAACATTGCTGAATTTTTTTATAGTTCTAAACCTCAAAAAGTTTCAAAGTAATTTAATTTGGAACAAGAACAGAGCAACCTTCAGTCTCCCTATACAGTAGGAAGAACTTGATTCCTGAGCAGAAGTGAGTCAGTTACCACTGTGGAAGGGAGCTCCTGCTACTGATCTTTGTAAAGAAAATAACTAAGTTTTCTAGATTACTTCATATCACTTTGTTAAGTACTAATTAACATCTTTTCACTACACAATCTTTGAAGTTCACCCAATGCTTAGTTCATCTTTAAGTCAGCTTTGTAATGCATACCTCTATCTGCAGTTTAATTATTTCATTCTGCTTCTCTTCATTTTGAATTTTCAGCTGTCTAGTTAGCTCTAGTATTTCCAGTTCTTTTTTCTCTCTCTGTTCTCTATACTCCATTTCTTTTACTTCAACTAGTAACACAGTAACACCAAATATTATAACTATAGAAGATGTTTAGATGAAAAATTAACATAATTCTAAAAATATCAAAACTTCCTTGAACGCCAGGTCAACATTTCATTGGAAGACAATTTCATTCAAGCAAAAACCATACTGAAGCTATATGTAAAACCACACTGTCCCATCCAGTAAGATGCCGTCATCATCGTTAACAAAGCATCATATTTTACAAAAACTCTCTGTTGTTTTCAGCTACATGGATGACCAAAAAATCCTATTAAGGTTATGCCTCTAATGGAGAAAATGAACATTGAAATCAGTTTTTTCTCATTGCAGTATTATTTATTTGTGCAAATAATGTCCTACTCTCCCGAACACAGACAGAACATTCTAACAGCAGTCTAGCTTACAGTTCAAACAACACATAACCCAAAATTTCATTCCTTCAGATTTTTAGGCCCACATTCCCAGCATTTGTTCTATTTGGGAATTCTGCTTATCCTGTGTTGCTGTACTATTGCTTCATTACCACTGTGTACTCTCTTCAGCAAAGGTAAAATTCCATCAGACACTACCCATTTCTAGTGTTCACATATTTCCACTAAGTGGAACTTATCCTAGATGAAATCCTAGAAGCTTCTACAGGTTACAGCATGTTTTATCCACTGCTAAAGCAGTCTTCAGAGAACTTACATTTTTTCCTTATATCGCAATTCAGTTGTGCTATTTCTAATTTGTGATCTTCCTCTTTGTTTTTAATTTCTATCATGAGTTTCTCAATCTGATCTTTATATTCCTGTGAATGGAAAAATGTTTATAAAGATCTTGCAGTTTCTGTGCTCTTAGCCTTCTGCAAAACACAACTATCATGTACAATACTCTATAACGCAGTACTTGCTTTATCCTCAGTCTTGTAAATTGAAATGCCCAGTTACTTCTTACCAGTCTGTCTGAAGTCCATAGATGAAAAATGTAACAGATTTCATTGTATTACAGCTATCCGTTAATATAAAACTAGAAATTGTACTTCTTAGGAGAACAGGCAAATGGAGAGGTAATATGCCTTTCCCCAGACTGGGATCTGACATGATGCAGTTAGTTAAGAGACTATAGTCTTACCTTTGTGGATTTTTAATTCAGGATTGCATGATTCAAGTATGAATTCTATTAGTATTGCTTATACCAAGGATTCTACAACTTCATGATGGCAGCAGTAGACACATCAGTGATACCAGCAGCAGTGATGCTAGTGGCACTGATGCTCAAAGTTTGAACACACCAATTACAAATTTACCCCAATAATGACTCTAGAATTATCAAGGAATGGTCCATAGCTGCCACTGTGGAGGTGCTCACTCCAAAGCTCATATTGTAGCTTTCTGAAAAGAACGGTAGCCACTCCCCAGAGTAATGCCTGGGGCACTCACAAAGGCAGTTACTGATTGGGGTAAGAGTATATGGGGACATAGTCCCCATAGCCTTCAGAACAACACCAGGAAGTCCCACCGTGCTCATATATTTGTTTAATGGGTGGAATAATAGTTTCTCACATCCTTCAAAAGGCATTACTCATTTTTTACTTGAACTGTCAAGGTAACAGCTCTATTGGTATAAATACTAAATTTGAATTCATAATACAAACACAGGCGAAGGAAATCAGCAGTGAGATTCCTAATCCTAAACAGGTAAGAGATTTTCACTCTCCACACAGAGAACTATGACAACAGAGAACTGTGACTAGCCCTGCTGGTTCTACCTCCTTTGCAAAAATGAGTGCCATAGATAAAATATAGAGAGATCATACATGGAATTTATTATGATATACAGATAAGAAGTAGAGACCTATTATCTTTGTAGTATTTATTCCTGAAGAAACTACACAAAATTCAGACCATTCCTGATTCTCCAGCAGCACAACCAGGCATCTTCCATGCCAAAACCTTATTTTCACACAAAAATTATTTTAATGCAAAGGATTAGAATTGTGAAGATGAAGTTGAATTTAAAGCCAAACACAGCTAAAAAACCCCCAATTCCATCCTAGCACGAGCCAAAGTTCTCAGCACCAAGGTAGTTTTAAGATCTTAGTTCTTCTAACACCTCCTCATACACATACTCACGAGAACAACCCTTCTCTTTCTACACACCATAAACATTAAGAGAAGAACAACAATAATAGTATCAATAACAAACCCAAGAATAAAAAAATCTAAAATACAATAGGGATACAATATTATTACTCTACCTAAAGAATGTTAATTTGTGACATACCTCTTCACAAGTCTTTAATTTATCTTCCAAGATGTGAATAGTACCCTTCAGTCTATCATTTTCATCTAGATAAATAAAAACTATATGGTACACTAAAAAGTACATTTTGACAATTTCATTAGCATAAAAGCAGAATAAGGAAATTAATTTCATTTTTTTGACTTGGCTGAACTTTCAGAAACCTTTTCTTAGACCTTATAATCACTATTACAGAACTACATACTGGCAGTCCCTATTTTTTAAGAAGAAAAGTCATAGTTAAATCATAATACTTGCCTTGTATTATTACTTGAAACTATCTTTAGCCTTCTGATAAATTATGCATTCAAGAAAATCTAGATGCAAAATTCTTTGACTCAAAATAAAAGACTATCGTGATGGCTTCAACAGTTTCAAATTGGAAAATGCAAGTTTTTAAGTACTTGTTTTCCAAAAACTAGAAGATAGTATGCAAAAATAGAATTCAGAGAAAACAGGTAATGCTTTTTTATTATTAAGATCAGTTTGAGTATTAAATGCATCCATATACTTCCAATGTTAGAAGTTTATAATATATATACTAATATGCCTTGAATGCATAATCATTATAAAATTAACTACATGGTGTACTGCTGAGCTGTCGCATAAAGATAGAGCAAATATATACATATTTTATTTTCAAGTAAAAATGACTAGTTGTCAAGTACATGTGGATAACAGCAATAACATTTAATAACATTATACTGAGGATTAAGACACTTTGGTTTAACAAAGTGATAAAAACTATGCACAAATACTTGAATAGTCTGCAATACAACAGCTGAATGATTCTTTGTCACCTTTTGTAAAATTGCCTGTGTTACGCTGAAATTAATTTAAAGCCCATCTATTGACTACAATAACCTCCCTGACGCAGTTTCTCAGTAGGATAACGGCAATAGACATTTATTACTGCACAGATTGATTTCAGATACATTTTTTTTCCTTTCTGTTTCTCTACCAGTAAGCTTCTCTGTCTGAAAAGAATCAGTATACATAAATAAAAAACTAAATGCCTGCTCATTCAAAATTACAGTATAGCATATATACAATAACATTTTTTGCCTTTACCTTTCACATTACATTGGTTTTCAATGGTTTGTGTTAGACCCTTTATCACATTCTGTAGAGTACTGTATTCTGAAAGAAATAAAAGATCCAGTATTTTTGAATGCTGCCTTCCTAAATTTATATTTTGTTTACAAAATTTTCTCAAATATTATAATTGTGGTTAAATATTACTCTTAAGTCTCACTGACTGTAGAAATAACTCAGATTATTATTACATGGTTACTGCTAAATTTTAGCTTTTAGTTTGATGATAGATTAAAATCACTTTTATGAAGCAATACACACAATTTCATAAAACTATCACCTTTTTGTTTCTAGTCAGAAAACAAGCATCTCTTTGTTTCCTGGGCAATACTAGAAGTTTTCCATATCAGCCTTCCAGCAATTTAATGTATTTAATGGAACTGAGACTTACTTTCCTGACTATATTTCCTTGCCAATATGCTTTTTCATAAGACCTAGAGTATCCACGCATTGCAGTCTGTCACCCCTTTTTTACCCCTTTCTTGATGCATGTAACATTCATCTTGTGGCTCAACAAAACCTTTGAGAGATTCAGAATATGTACTATACCTCCACTATCTCATTTTATACAACATAATTATACATGCAAGCTGTTACAGTTTACATAGTTGTATTTCATAATTTTATTTTTTAAACTGCATTTTTAATATTCAAATACCATATGTACTTCCTGTAATATAGTATTTGGTTTTCATTAAATACAACTTTTATCCCTTATGTTCACTGTAAATGTACCAGCAAAGTCACAAAACAGCCAAAGACTGGGAACAGTGGGGGCTTTACAACTGAGGTTGCTTACTTTTAAAACTTTTCTTTCTCTTTCCAGAGTACCACTGCATTTCTCAAGTGGTTTTTAATTTCCACAATGGATAAAAGTTTGCTAAATAACAGTTACTCATCTTGTCAGACCAAAGCCCTTATGAAAACTCTCTGTCATATAATTAAAGACTACATTACAAATAATGGAGTGAGGAATATGAATTAAGATCTGAGCTAACAGATTCAGTTTTCTGTTCAGTCTTTTTGACCATTAGTCTATTCTTCCATTAATTCTGCTTTTCAGGCAGACGAGTACATTAACCAGATACCTTCTCTCATTCCATGCTTCCCCCAAAAAAACAGTAGAGGGAGCACGAGCAGCACAGAAACGCTGACTGCCCCTCAGTTCTTGTGCTGGATCAAAGGCATCTGTGGAAAAATCCTATTTAAAGTCAGAATGACTAGATCAGCATGGCCGTTTGCATCAACTAGTTCAACTACAAATTTCCTCCCATTTGAAATTGTGTGGAAGTAAACTCAGATGCTTGTAATTCATGCACAAGTTAGAAAGACATCTGAGTCAACACCAGAGCAGCAGCTAGTCTTCAAAAAGAATCACAACTATTTAAGTGCAAGCCACTCTGTTCAGTCCCAAGAATATCTGCTTATCCTTCTTATCTGTAAAGGACATATCTTGGCAAATCCCATATATAATTACAGTTGTGACTGCAAAAGAATCCTGGGAACCCACAAGTTTTGCTTGCCTACATTAAGGAAAAAAAGCAGAATTTTGCTAAATGTTTGCACATTTGTGAATCACTGGCCCAGCATCTGCTATGGATTCTGTGTAGTTCCTTCCCTGTAAGGAACACTGTCTACTTGCAGAAAGACTGAACAGCCCAAGTGCTCATCTGCATTTATAACTGATTTTTTAAAAGGGCAATTACATCAACTATCTTTTCCTTTATCACTTTAAAAACACTAAATAAACAAATGCGCAACGCTGAAGATGCTAAATAGAACCTCCTTAAGTGTTTCATAGACAAAACCGTGATTCCTTTCTTTAAGAAAATGACATTAGAATTTAATTCAGAACTGTAGCACAAGAGTCTATTTAGCCACCATAGAAAAGGTTTAGGAACAGAAAACAAGGATGCCAGACTTGTATCTGTCATAAATGGACAGGCAATGATTTATACAAAATAAAACCTGTTGTTTTGAATCTTACCTCTGTTTAGCAAAGAATGTATCAAGAGAAAATAAAGTTAATTTATGACCTCTGAGACTGTATATACACTCGCCAAGCTGCTTATCTTTTCCCATCTTATCTTGGGTGTAAGTGTTTCACTGCCTTCTCCCATGATTTTTAGATGTTTTCTTTCTTCCTTTGCATTTTCTTCAGAACTTTCAATCTCCTTTTACCTTAAACAGTTCTAGGGAAAAGACTTTTGGCAATCAAGGATATCAAGGAGTCCTCAGGTTATTGAAGATTTTCGGGGTGTGAAATGTTATTCCTTTTTTAGTTTCTTAAAACAAGGAGTTCTTCAGCCAGGAAAAAAATTCCACCTCCCCCACCCAACTACCACTCGTAGCCACAAATTGTTCAAGGTAGGTGGAACAACAACCTTTCCTTCCAGAGCAATCTTTCTTCCTGCTCCTCTGCTGTAAGCAATTTCTATTGCCTTTGGACCAACTCTTCAAAAGATACTTTCAGGAACTGTGGCTGAGCTGTGTTCTGGGAAACAGCCTGGGACATAAGGCTAGGAGAAATCTTTTTTCCAAGCCACAATTGGCAATATCACTCTATAAAAGCCATTCTCACAACTACAGCCTGTTCAGATAACTCCTGTCAGAGTAAGACTGAAAGTTATCAATGCTATATTTACGCCTTCTCCAGTACTGCATAGGACCCCTCTATAACCCCATCAGTACTAGAGAGGGTTTGGGATCTTTTTTAATCCCACAGTGTTTTGACTTTCCAAAAGGTTTTTATAAAGAACTGAACTATTAGACGCAAATTTTTTAGTACTCTGATTCTGAATACCACATATGCTGTTATCCCTTTCGAAGGGTCAGCATGGCAGGTCCATTTAATAAAGGTACAAAGATGATTTCTATCAATTGCAAAAAGAAAAATTGTTTAGAAACTTTATAGACTTATTAATTTATAATCACTACATCAGCCTTTCACATCCTTTTGAAATACTGTTGATGTTACCACAATTTTCACAGGCTCTGCTCATCTCCAGTAACATGTTAACTATTTACCTAAAGGTTCCTCTGACAGCATCTGCCACAGTTCACGTCAATTATCTGCCCAAGATATTTTTTTGAAACTCTGCTTTCTGAGCAACAATAATTAATACAGTTCAAAACTGTAAACTTATAAGCATTTCATGCCCTGATATTTGAAGGGTTTACCTTACTGGTAAGCACAGAATCACAGAATAGGCCCCTACTAGGTCATCTGGTTCAACCTTCCTTTCAGGCAGGTCCATCCCAGAGCACAGGATTGCACCCAGATGGTTCTTGAATGGCTCCAGTGGGGGAAAACTCCACAATCTCTCTGAGCTTAACCTAACACAATAGCCATGATAATTGTCTTTAATTCTAAATGAATTCTATCCCTTTGGCTTCTCAATCATATTTTACTTCTTTATCATCAAGTAGCTTTCAGAATCACCTCTTAGATGTCCCACATTGTTCCAAGTTCCTGTTCTTCCCTTGTTTTTATCAATGCTACTCATATCTCTGCGATAACTCATTGACCAGGATCCTTGTCTTCCAGCAGTTCTGCCTCCTATCTATATCTGCACTATTCCTATGACTTCAATATTGTTGAGATTTGTTTTTTCCTGACTATCCCTGCTGCTGAAACATTAGTTCATATTTCAGGCTGATTGCTCTGGTATTTTCACTTGGACTTTACTTGGACTTTCTGACACCCACACTTTTTTTTCCATCATGTGTTTCAAAAGAAGCGCCAGAGCTGTTCTCTTCAGTTACATCAGCATAACTATCTCATCAAATAATTTCTCTCTTATCTCATGAAAATGAGGCACTACGGTTTACAGAGTTCAGACGTCTCTTCTGACTTTGATCTGTTTTTAGTCCATTCCACTTCCTTGCTGCAGTAATTCCAGCTTCTCTGATTTCATGAGTTGTCTCTTTCACTTTCTCTGCTACCTTTTATCCCATAGATTTTACAGTAAGGATTATTTCTTCTTTTTGTCCACCTTTTCCTTTCCCTTTTTACGATGCATTCTATCTAAACCCACTCCTTTCAGGTTTCATCAATAAAGAAGCCTCTTCTTTTCTGACTGACTGTTCTGCACTGTCTTTCATGCTTAATAGATGAACAAGTGTCTCTGACTCAAACCAAAGCTCTATCCAGTTCACTATGCCACTTTGCAAAACACACTGCAAGATACTTCTGGAAAGATGAAAAAAGCTGGCTAAGCGCTACCCTTAGTACACCCTCTCAACTTCCAAAACACAAAATTAAGGGAGACAGTGAGAGATACTGTCTTTGTGTTTAAAAAACTTGATTTTTTCCTTTTCCAGTCTTTTTGGACTAAACTATACTTATGTACAGGCTTCTGTAGAATTGATTTAACATAATTTTGTAATGTATGGAAAAGTTCCTCCGTTTGGCTATCTTTAAATCAATAAACAAGTTTTACTTCTGTCTAGCTTTCTTATTACAATAGGCAATGAATACTCATTCTGTAGTCACTTTCTCTGTGCCATTCACAATTTTACAGCTATGAGTCATATCAGCTCTATTCTTTCTCTTGGCTGAGAAGTTTATAGTCAACTGAAGTCTTCCTTCAGATGTTCCAAAACTGAGACCAAACGTGAAGGCCGCAAGTGCATTTTCCCCAACACACCTTCTGGGTGTTTGGTTGGGCACAAGCCATCTTAGAAAGAGTACAGATGGTGGCCTTGAAAAAAGCTGGCTGTGGATTCAGAAATGGCTGCCCCTCCTTCCCTTGGGAGCTGCTTTTAAGCTGAGGCTTTTGCCCTTGGCCTATGCTGCAGCTATGTGGCAGCCACATCCTAGGCCCTGGTCATGACCTAGGGAGTGATTTTCTGGCTTGATATCAGACCTGCCTCATCACTTGCAACCAAGCAGTGATCCTTGGTCTGCGTCTGGCCTTTGTTACCATTTCTGAACTCCACTCTGACTCAGCCTCCCGTGTCACTCCCTCCTGAGTCACTTGAGTCACTACAGACTTGTTTAGTAATGCAGACTTTTGGCTGACTGTGACAGTCCTTGTTGCACCAGTCTTGCATGGGCACAGTGGGAGCAAGTCTTGCATGGTTAAGCCCCTACATCCACGGTCTTTGTTACAGGACTGGTTCCTGATTCCTTGTACTTTGCTCCTCCCTGACAACAGCAAGTCTCTGTTACCTTTTCTAGCTCTCCTATATCTGTTTTGAGATGTGTGAACCAGAACATTACGTGAAAATCACAGACTTTACAGAGTTACAATGTTTATTTCTCTTTTTCTTCCATAATCATGCCTACCACTGTGTTTCCTTTGTTGTCTACTGATAGTTTCAGAGAACATGAATATTTTAAGAGAACTGCTCAAGGACAGCAAGACCACTTTCCTGAGAAGCCGCCAACTAAGATCAACCACTGTTTATACAAAATGCTTCCCATATGCACTGCTACTGGTCTCTACCTCCCCTGTCATTGTGTCATTGTGTATCATGAGTTTTCTGGTATATCTGAAGAGATTATCATCATAAGCAAACTTCACTCACTCAACTGCTCAATTTCAACACTCAGTTTCTGATTATGGTAAATTATCGAAGTCCCAGCGAAGATTTAAACAAAACCAACTGGCAATCTCACTCCTGTGTGAAGCTAAGTTTATTCCTACCTTCTTCCCTAACTTCTAGCAGGGTGACTTCCCATAGATGAAAGTCCTACAAAAAGATGCACCTTTCAGCTACTCTACAAACTATGGAAAAATAAGCAACCACAAATCCATGCTATGCACTGGATATTGTTTCTCATTTCAAACACTCATCTGAAAACAGTTCTAGAATAAAACAAAAAATCTTAATTTTATAGTTTTCTCTTTAATTCCCCCTTTGTTTCACAACTTTTTACTTATGATTATAGACTTAAATTCTCATCTGTAAATGGTGAATGACATTTTACTAGTTTCCATTGAACAGTTTGAATCATCACAATATTACTTTACTATTACTATTACTATTAATATTTATTACGAGATGGATTTCATTACATGACTCAAGATGCGGCATTACTGCTTTTCGCACAGTATCTTAGATCCTTGCTATTTTTATTTTTATGGCTGAAAATAATGGAAATATTTCTCAGAACTTCTTGAACATATGCAAAAATCATACCTTTCTAAAAAAATAACTTACCCTCTTTTATTGATTCCTCCTTTGATTGGCTTAATGTTAGCAATCTGTTACATTTTTCCAGCTGATGAATCAGGAGGTTATTTGCGTCATTAATTTCTGATATTTTCTAGAAGATTGGAAAAAGACTAATATTATATAAATATGTTTTAAGTTTTGAGTTTTAAGCCAATAAAAACTTTAACAATTCTACAATACTGTAGTCACAAGCCTGTATTATTTCCCATTCAGGAAATTCCTTTATGGAGAAGAATGATGCTAGACTTTAGACTCAGTGCTATTCCAAGTTTACTGTGAGGAAGTAAGAATGCTGACATACGTCATGAGTTATAAGCTATTTTCCTCTCAATTCTGTAGCCCAGAGTCTGGATCCTCTGCAAGGTTCTTTCTACTACTTTGCATATGAGGCTGTCAGTGCTCTTGCAGAGCCACAACTTGAACAGTGGGTGGAATAGGAACTGGCATAATAAGTCTATTCCAAGAGAAATGCTAAATTTATTTCAGGTGCCCATTTTATATTACCTCTAGTACGGATTTGCTGATTAGGAAATCAGCAGAAAGCTGATCGACATAAAGAAATACAGTACTGATTTTCCTCAGTGGGTCAATCTTTTAATAAATAACACATGTATAAGGTAAAGAAAGCTCAGTGCATATGGAATGTAAGAACTCATGCTCCTGATATGACAAGGACATTTTTCTGGAACAAGGAACAATTTCTGAAAGGACAGCCCAGCACTAGCTCACCTGGCCTAGTGGGAAGATGTCCCTGCCTACAGAAGGGGGCATGCAACTAGGTGATCTTTAATGTCCCTTCCAGCCCAAACGATTCTCTGATTCTATGAAAGCAGAGTAATGCTGTTACCTTCAACACCATCTTCCAC
Organism: Dasyornis broadbenti; assembly: GCA_013397935.1. Classification (NCBI taxonomy): domain Eukaryota; kingdom Metazoa; phylum Chordata; class Aves; order Passeriformes; family Dasyornithidae; genus Dasyornis; species Dasyornis broadbenti. The sequence continues at coordinate 130,289 of VZRN01005615.1, forward strand.
ATTCCTCCTGAGAAGCCAAATTGGCCTCTGCATGATTAAAATTCTAGCACAGAAACAAATGCTTCTCAGACTCCACAGAACTCACTCCTATGACTCCAAGATACAAATAATACATTTTTCCAAACAAAATTGGTATTACAAGGTATAATAAGCTGATACTACTTAAGAAATTTTCACTCAAAAAGCTTTTGAAAGCTCACATAATAATTACAGATGACAATCTCAACATTTTTAACCTTCTTCACTTACCTTTTCTATTTCTGAGAAGTCATCTAAAAGTTTATTAAGGTTCACCACACTGGTTTTCTTCATAGTTTCTTCACCACTATGATTCATTTATATCTGGACCATATAATCAAATGATCATTATATAGATATAAAAGCAGATCTATGAATTCATATATTTCTCATTCATACTAACAAATTCTTATGTACAAATGTAAGCAGAACAAAGAACTTTTAAAATTAAAACTATTTTTGCATGTGAAGCTAAACTTCAGCCTACTTAAGATTTTGCATTTCTAGGAAATACAATGAATCAGAAAGCCTAAGGAAAATCTGCCAAACTGATGATGTAGTTGAATTTGGAAACTTTGCTGCAATTAAAAAATTAATGTGCATCCACTTACACAGACAGAATAATGCACCAGGCACATATTAATGCACCATCTTTTACCTGAGTAGATGCTCTAATACTTAACTACTCAGGTTTAAAGGTACTTACATATTTTCTTATAAACAAATATTAAATCAGTGATACGCACTGCAACAATAAACCTTGCTGTAGAATAAAAAGTCAGTATTTTGAAAGGCACGCATATAGTTCCAGATTTTTAACACAACCCCTATTTTTATAAATTCTACTTACAGAATCTTCAATATGTATTTGTGAGATGGATCTGAAAACCACAACATGAACGCTACTAATAACATTCAAACTATCTCTGAACATCAGGGTCCATGAGACAAAAATTCCAATACAAGTAAACCATGTGGTCTGAACAAAATCATCACTTTTATGTGGTAATGTGTGAACAGCCTTTTTACAAATAACAAAAGAATTCTAATCAGAGAGATGAGCCAGAAGTTAGAATGTGATCACTACCCAGAAACTGAATGGGATTCCAGACAGAAATAATTGCAGTACAGTTAGGCAGAAATACATAGCAAATGCAAAATACTAAGCAGGAACCAAAATTACATAATTGAATTATTTGCTCAGTCATTCAATATTTACAAGCTTTTAGTGTTTGTAACTTCTTTACCAAAGCAGTAAGATATTGATTCTGTGTGTTCGATACCTTTTTTCTTGTGCCCACTGTTTCCTCAGTGAGACTAAAACTCAACCATAAGCCAAAGCTTAGTTTTTAAAATTAACAGTTTTTAAAAATATAATAAAGATTAAAAAAATTAATGCTTCTTAGTTAACTTAATGGGGGTTTGGATTTTTTTTTTTTCCTAAATTAGCAATCCTAATGACTTGTAACTTATTGCAATGCAATGATTTGTTAAATTGAGGTTTTAAAAATGCATTAAAGACACTCAAAATTTTAAAACAATTACACATCTTAATATTCTATTAGTTGATAATCTAAATGTACACTATGAATGTCAAGCCCTGACTTTTCCAGTCCTTAACATGGGCACTATGTTTTATTTGTCAATCACCTTTTCTTTCATTAGACTCTTAAAACTGTGTTCCACCCTCCACATTTTGAGAGGATTGCAGCTGTGGGAGCTGCCGTGTTGTGCTGGTTTATTTGTGTTTCCTTATTCTATGGCATTATTTTTTTTCTCAGAAGACAGGAAATGCTCAGCACTTGGCAACAGTGCCACTGGGTACAAAACTCCTGGTGAACTGAAACAGTAAATTAAAAGTAATGTTCTATTATTAATGTTGTATTTTTCCAGAAGGAAAACTCATCACTGTTATTTTTGTGCATATTACTATTATGCACGCTATGTCTTCCAAACCGCATTTTTGTTAAGCCTCCCACTCCTGTTCTGAACGACGATATTTATGTTACAGGGGAAAATTAATGATTTAAATTGTGGTTTTGACTGCCATACAAGTGACACCTTTCTTTAATGCCTCTTTGACCCCTTGCCATACATGCTTTCCCTGTATCACTTTTTGAACTACTGTAGATGATGATCCCATTTTGAAATTTCAAGTTTTCATTTTTTTGCTGCATATGGCAGTGAAACATAGATGCAGATATCGACAGATGTAGATATTACCTGAATGTAATAATTATTCAGGAGCACCCGCTCACAACATTCCCACCATCTCCCGACGCCCCTCACCCCGCGGCCCCACAGGCATCTGAGGGGAGCCCTCGCGCCCCCGAAGGCGGGAAACCCCGCCCCGCCGGCGGAGCGTACCACTGCCGGCCCTGCAGGGGGCGCTCCCCTACCCCCCCCGCCCCGGCCCGCTGGTGGGCTCAGCCGAGCTGCGCCTGTCTACAGCCTCTCCTCATCAGGTGCTGAGGTTGCCGCTGAGTATCGTATGCTCCATGCTCGTATGAGTCAGACGTGTCCTCATTACACAGAAACAACTGTTAATTTACTTTATGGACCGAGGAAGGGAAGGGGTCCATGCTGGTCTAGGTACAGGCTGCTGGGAAGCTCCATGCACTCTTGGTTTGCAGACCTGTCCTCTTGACAGTTGTAGGAGCACAGTACAGCTGCAGTTCTCTCTCCCCTTTGGAAAGCTTGATCCTCCCTATAGTCCATGCCCACTTCTTGGCATCATTTCTGCACTTGTCCTGTGCTGGGCTGTGCTCGAGAAACTGGTGCGATAATGTTTGTCCCAGAAAAGTGCATTCCTACCTCTGCATGGCCCCTTCTCCAGCCACATCTTGTTCTTTCTCGCACTGTGTTAGTACCAACAATCATTGGTTATTATCAACAATTCTTGTCTGTTACTCCAGTAGTCTTTTCTTGGCTCCACAGCCATCCAGCTCTTAGTGTTTGAGACATATACATTGAGACATACACAGTTATTTCTGGGATTTTACAGAGTATGAATGGACTTGTCTCCATAGCTTTCTCGGATGGCCTAGTTTTGTCTGTAATAGAGGGAAGATGTGCTTGAATTTTTGGTGCTGGCCGTCTGAGCAGAACTGCCTGCTGCGCAAATCAGAAGCTTTGGGTGCATGCAGGACCTTTTTTGCCTGCAAACATCCAGAGAAATAACAAACCAGCAGTCACGGTCACAAATGCTGTTTTGCAGGTAGCTGTTTTATCAGAGTGTCTGTGGGTTGGTTGTGTCTTCTGGGACATTGACATAGACAAACTGATGAAAATAATTTTCATGGATAGAAGATGTGCAGCTGAGATATGAGTGGGGAAAGGACACAGTGCCAAGTGTGTCATGGACAGATATTAATAGAGAAAGAGGTACCCAGGGAACTCAGTACATGCTACTCATATTTTCTAGCTCACTTTCCCTTGCTTTACTTACCAATTTCTACAAAATCTGTTTCACAATTTCAGTTGTCCTTGAAAATTGCACAAATTTTTCAAAGGGTTCGGTACTTAAAAAAAATTATAATTAAAGTTAATAAAATTGTTAATCACAGCAGTCAGTGCTCATCTTTGACCTAGAAAAATTGTACTGTCCCTGTTGATTACTATAAAGAGAAAACACTACCAAACTCTTGAGTAGTGAGCATTCGAATGCGCAGTAAACTACAGTATAATGCACAAACTGCTTTTTATGTTAATTACTTAGCTGTAGTTATATTGTATGGATTACACTCACAGGAAGACAGGGAATGAACACTGAAATCCAGTTCTTATGATTAGACAAAAATGTTACCCAGTGGCCATGTGATACATTTGCGATAACACTATGCTAAATGACCCACATGTAGATATGTAATTTGACCTCTGGGAAGGTGATTACTATGAGCAGACTGGGGAAAAATGCAGAAAATAAACATTGATAAAAAATGTTTGACAGATTTTGACATAGAAATACATGGAACGAAGTCTGCAAGCCAGGGGTAGAACATTTAGCTTGTAAGAATCAGTGAATATTCTTTTGTTTTAGCTTTTAAAATATTGCTGCTAAAATAAGGAGTTTAATATTGCATGCTTCCAAAAGATGGGATTTTTATCTATAGTTCATTTGGAGTTCATTCTAATTCTTTTGTCCTTTTACAGAGTAGTAACTTCTCATGCAAGACAGTTCAAGAGTCTGGTGGTCACTGAAAAAATGTCTGATATCCACTGTGTATTAAGCAGGAAAGCAGCACATAGCTGATGATGCATACTGCAACCTACGGAGAGTTTTTAACGCATATAGAAAACATTGAAACCTTTTGAGCATCACTGTAAGACAAACTGCTGCACCAAAGACCTGTAATGAGACATTGTTTTGTATTTCTGTATTCTGTTTCAACGTCATCTATGTACATTTAAAATCTCATGGTTATACATGGACTTGAGCAGTTTTTTACGCCAATGGTCTTTAATAGCCTTCTGTGCAACCCCAGCCATCTCAGATGGATATGTCAGATTCATTTACAGAGTTAAGGTTTGCAAGTTTTGCAAGTTTGCAAAACTCAGTTTACAAAATTACTCGTTTTGTCTTTTTCAGAAGAGCACACAGAAGGAAGAGCATAGGTTTTAACTTGCTCTAGACTGCCAGAGCACTCATCCCAGTGTTTAGCAGAGTGTCATACTGACTTTGGTGTCAGACTGCAGAGTAGCTTAATAAAATGGGAGTATAAATTGTGCTCTCATGCATCTGGGGCATCAGTATGCTGTTTGCTATGTTATATTCCTCTTGGTGAAAGGATTTGTTTTTCTAGTTTAGGAGATTAAAGCTGTCAGAAAGGTTATTTGGTATAGAAGTACCCATTTCTGTAGCATTCTCCAAAATGTTTATATTTGTCCAAAGAATGAAAGCAGAAATATATACAAAATACATACACGCTTATTTGTATTGTGTTTGCCTGGCTAAGTTTGGGTAGCAGGGGAAGGGCAGGGAGAGCTATAGGAGTGGCTTCTTTGAGAAGCTGCCAGAGGCTTCCCCCATGTATGGCAGAGCCAGTGCCAGCTGGTTCCAAGACAGACTCACCGTTGGCCAACGCCAATCCCATCAATGATGGTAGTAACACCTCCTGTGATAATGTATTAAAAAAGGTAAAAAGTTATTGTGCAGTTGTAATTGTCCTCAGAGAAGAGAGGACTAAGACTATGGGAGAGGAGCAGCTCTGCAAAGACCGAGGTCAGTGCAGGAGGGGCAGGAGGTGCTTCATGCACTGGAGCTGAGATTCCTCTGTAGCCTATGGTGAGACCATGGTGAGGCAGCTGTGTCCCAGCAGCCCATGAGGTCAATGGCAGAGCAGGTGGATGCCCAAAAGAAGGCTGTGACCCTGTGGGAAGCCCGTGCTGGAGCAGGCTTTTGGCAGGTTTGCTGGTAGGACCTGGGACCCTGTGGGGGACCCACGCTGGAGCAGGCTATTCTTGAAGGATTGCACTCCATGGAAAAGGACCCACACTGGAGCAGTTCATGAAAAACTGCAGCCCATGGGAAGAACTGACACTGGAGAAGTTAATGGAGAACTGTCCCCCGTGGGAGGGACCCCATGCTGAAGCAGGGGAAGGACTCTCCTCCCTCAGCAGCAGCAGGAACAACATGTCATGAACTGACCATAATGCCCACTCCCATCTCCCTGCACCACTGGTGGGGAGGAGGTAGAGCTGGGAAAGGAGGGAGGTGTTGGTGGAAGGTGTTTTTAAGATTGTTTTACTTCTCATTATCCTGATCATGGTTTTGAGTGGTAATAAATTCAAGTTTATTTCCTGCAAGTTGAGTCTGTTTTGCTTGTGATAGTAATTGGTGAATGATCTCTCCCTTTATCTCAACTCATGAACCTTTTGTTACACATTTTTCTCTCCTGTCCAGTTGCAGAGGGGAGTGATAGAGCATCCAGCCAGGGTCAGCTCACCACATTATTAAGTAGGGTAATATAGTAGAACATATTTAAATATATATAAATATATCTATAAATATGTGCATGAGCAAATATACCTGCTAAAACAATATCTGTAGCCATTAAAATAACATCAGGGAAAAGAGTTTATTTTATGTTTGTTACCTAAGTATTTGGGTGGGAGTCTTAAGGGGGCAAAAAAAGGTTCACTTACTTTCAGTATGTGTGTGTTTGAGCTGTTATTTTCTATAGAAACCGAACAGAAATGTCCATTGACAAAGTATTTTTTCCTCTGTTCATCTGTCTTTTAGCTTGTCAAAGGATGAACTAATCTTTGCTTTATAGCTTCAGCAGCTGAAAAGAAATGGTTTAGCATTAGTGCTTATGGCATGTATCAAAATACGAGTTGCATTATTTGTAACAGGAGACTGGTAAGCAATAAATTTCCAACATTCCTTACATGAATCCTGTACCTAGCAATTTTAATAGGAATGTTCTGTGATGCAGTATAAATAAATAATAAAAAAAAAAGGTAAACACTAGTTAAATTGGAAATGAATTTTCCTAAAGTGTGTGCATAATTCAGTGAATCTATGAATACCCACACAATCATCTGTGTGAGCTGTACCACATGCTCAGCGTAAAATCGCTTTGGTTTTCCTTGAGAAATAAATTCCTAAATTACTACAGATGGAAAACTAGCACACTGTATCTTGCTGTCTACAAGTTTTTGTCTGGAATAGCTTGCATTCATCTGCAGCATAACTTTTAATAAAATACTTAGCCATATGGAATGAAGTAGCCTGTTTCAGTGCTTTGTTGCATAGACAGCCTGGTACGTGCTGTTTCCCAGAGGAAAAAAGCCCCTCATGTGTCGTTAGTGTCATGAGACCTTTGCAGTCATTTAGCTGGTCAGAACAACGTTTTTGTTTTAAAGGTTTCAACCATCACCCAAGCAGGAATGAAAACTTTATTTTGTAGCACAGCTTGTTGCTCTTTGTCTGGCACAGATTTTTTTTCATAGCCCACAGAATCATAGAATGGTCTGGGTTGGAAGGGGCCTTGAAGGTACAATAGTTCCAACACCCTGCTGTGGGCAGGGACACTTTTCATGGAGTCATGTTGCTCAGAGCTCTGTCTAGCCTGGCCTTGGAGACTTCCAGGGGTGGGACATCCACAACTTCTCTGGATATGTATATATCTATGGCAAAACAGAAATCAAATACCAAGACTAAATAATTTAACAACACTAAAAAGAAAATTTATTCTATGCTACAGGGCAGAGAGTGTCCCATCTGTATTGTTATTCTAGTGCTCTGAGTTCTTCAGTAGTCAAGTATTCTTCATTAGAGTGTATCAATGTCATCCATTAGGAGTAACTTCCAGAGAGAACATATTTATGCAAAAACAGATTCTTGATTTTGCTGAAAGTCTTCAAGTCACTAGAGTAATTTTATTCTCAAAAGATTTTCACTTTGAAAATTACTATTTACTGTTTATACTGCATCCATGTCACCATTCCAATCATGACAAAACTCTTGTCATGCAAGCCATGGTGCAAGCCTACAAAAAACCCCAGTATTTTCTTAGAAGCATTTAACAGACAGATATTGTATCCAAAAAGAAGAATGAAGCCAAGAGAAGAAATTGTGTTGCTTCCTGGCTTCCTAAGTGAAGTTACCTGTATTCCTGTGTTTTTCCATCTATATTGGATTTATGTTTCTGTTAAATGCTTATGGGTAAAACTCTTACAATTTCAATTATAAGCACAAATATAACAATTACAATTGTAACAAATAATAATTTTGTTACAAGTGTATGTTATATTACGAAATGTTAACATTCTTTATAAATTATGTGAATTAATTACCTCAATTGAAGTATCTTATATTTTTATCATAACCAATGAAGTTTATATAATCGTCATGATTAAAATTCAAGTAATTTTTGTATGTATTAATCTTATATATAACTTTGTGAAAGAATTGTTAATATGATAATGATTATAATGATAAGGTGATCTTTTATATGTATGAAATACGTTCTTCTTTGAAAATGACACTGACTGCCCTCCTGTCTTGGGAGCGTCCATTCCCTCCGGGAGCTGCAGTCAGTGTCAAGTTCCAATAAAGGTGTTGCTTGCACAAACGCTGTGTCTGTGAGTGTCCCTGGAGCATCACTTGGTGGGGATGATGTGCAGAGGGTGAGGCTACGCAGCTGCTGCTGCTGCTGCTGCTGCTGCTGCTGCTGCAGAGCCTGGGAGCATTTGGCAGCACAGCTGATACTCTGGTGGGCTCTGCTTCCTCTGCTGCTGGGACTGAGGCTCCCAAAGGTGCCCATGCTCCTGCCTTTGGGCAAGTGGCAGATCTGGTCATGCCCAGAGCTGTGCACAACTCAAGAGGAATTGTCTTGGAGATGAGATGGAGAAGAGAGGAGCCCAAAGGCAGGTTTGAAGCGGTGCCACTAGGAAAGCCCCTCAGGTGTTAGCTGTGAGAAGTTCCTTATCGAGAGACACCACAGCAGCCCTTTGCCGTGCAGAGGCCTCTTTCCTTCCCTCCAGCAGCTGTTCGTTTGCTATGCTGATCCTTCCTACGGTGTGCGTGATGACAAATGCAAGAAAATGAGGAGTGCCCCCAGTCAGACTGCCACTTAGGTCCCTGCAGAGGTCAGGGCCATATTCTTATAATTTATTTGTAATTTTGGATCTCTTGTACTTTGAAAGTAATGCTGAACTTCTGACCTAGTTTTCTTGTACACCTAGAAAGTCATGGTGGTAGTGGGTTTTTGAACCACACAAATGTCTGCATATGTGGCAAGGATCATATTTTCTTAAATACATTTCTCTGAAATCACAGAATATTCTGTGTTGGAAGGGGCCCAGAAGGATCATTGACTCTAAAGTGAATGCCCCAGACTGGGATCAAAACCATGACCTTAATGTTATTAGCACCATGCTCTTAACAGTACGCTATGGGATGTTTTGTTAGGGAGTACCTTTTCCAGCAATTATCAAATCTTGTCTTCTTGCTGCTATCCAAAGCTGTCCATTTAGATGCTATTTTCTTTGTTTTCTTACTTTTCTCTCCATTGACTATTTAGTCCTTCTTTCATGGAACTTAAACAGTTGGGGGTAGTCTTGTTAGAAAGAAATAGTTGTGCCTAAAGCATTGTTTACTACACTATGGAATCAGGAATATGCCTTGTAAAGGCATATGTGTCTGTATTCTGACAGACACATATGTGTCTGTATTCTGACAGCTCTCAATTTCAGTGCCAAGCTCAAAGCATGCCTTTTGCTTCTAAATAGTAATTTAATACATTCCTCAATGAAGTAAATTCAGAAGGTTGTTGTAACTGATCAACTGGTGATTGGTAGAAATCAGCCAATTAATACTAATCACATTCAGAAGACCGTAATACAACTTTGCACTATAATACACTGTAATACAAATTTACACTATGAAAGCAAGATACCATGTGTCTGTGGAGCTTTTCATAAAATAGGTCATTCTTTGGCTAGTCTGTTCTTATAATTTGACTGTGACTACGAAGTGTATGAACCCCAACTGAGTAAAATTTTACATCTTCAAATACAGTAGTTTTCAAAATCTAATTCCAGTTAACACAGGAGCTTGTCCAGGGTTGCACATTCTTCCAGCAGTTGTTTGGCTCAGAGAATGTCATTTAAATTTTCGTGGCCTTTCAGGGGCGCTAGTAAATCTTTCTCATTCCATCAAAAAATATGCTAAGAGAAAGAAAGAATTCTGACCCCTAATTAAAAACTTTCCTTAATAACCCCAGACAGCTAGGCCATAGGTGGAGGATAGGATGCTCATAATGATTTCAGGACAACCACCACATACAGTGCTTAGATGTCTGATGTAGGGTTGGACCTACTTATTTGGTAGCACAGTTTTAGCTAGAAACCATGTTGTCTTTGGTAAATTTCCAAATCTGTGCCTTACTCTTCCAAGGAAAGTACATTTAGTTGGCTCACAGAATTAGCTCCTGAAGAAGTTTTTCATTCAGAAGGGCAAGGCTGGTATTTCCTCTGTAACTTGAGACTGCAGAACTGTACATGGTGCACAGATAGCTGCTGTGAAATAGATCTGAAAATTTTTCATATGAGGAAGTTAACTGACACTGTACTGTTCTATACTTTATGTCTTTCTGGTATGACATTGTAAGGTTTCATATGCAAGGGCAATAAAATATTAAATAAAAAAGATCTGTTACAGTTACTACTGCAGAAAAAAATATGACAAATCAGTTTCCTGGTCTCAGGTGTCTCTTATGGAATAGATTTCATTTCCTTCAGTACAAGCTCAAAAGCAGACCAAGGACAGTTGTGGAAGCATAATTTGTAAGAATCTGTGATCTGTGGTGGGAAGCTATAGAATGTTGTATGCATAAGTTCTTCAACTTTGCTTTTACTCCCACTAAGCCTTCTGCAGACTTTTTATTTCTTCCAGTGTCAAGGAAGGAAGTTCACGTATGTTCTCTCACTAATTACCACATCATGTGAGATCATTTGCTTTTTCAGACTAATTTCAGGAAGCTAATGTATCATTAGTCAGCTAATTTTCATATATTAGGATAAAGAAGTATGTATTATGCAAAAGAAATATCATATACTGTAGTGATAAATAATTAAACCTGTCAAACAGCGTGCCAGTTTACTAGATGCATTTATTTTAATAACTGCATCTGCATATCATGCTGACTGCTGGCAGCTGCTCTGTTGTGCTTGGTTCTCTGACACAATTGGTACGGTTTCTCTTCTATCTGCTTCTGAATGTTACTTACCCTAATAGCCATGATTAGAGAAGATAAGGAAGCACTTGCTCAATACAGTTATGCCAGAGTGTTTAAGTAGTAAACTAATCACTGAAATGGATTTGGACTACACCTTGCTTCTTTGTGGCCTGAGGGCATGGTTTCTATTGCTGTTAAAGCACTGACTGTGTATGCAATTAATAATGATTAGTCAGAGAGAAGAATTTGTAGTGTAAAATTAGATTTAGACGCAGTCAGTTCCAAGAGAGAACTATATCAACTTGTATCTCCTCAAAGTCAATTGACTATAAAAGCTGGTTAAATTCTTACCAATTCCACCATCTTGGTGCAACAGATATTCTGAGTCAAACTGAAAAATTGGTACAGCAAAACTAATATTCTGTAGTGTTTACTTCTTTTCCCACCACCCAAGTTTGCATTTCTTTGTTAATAAAATTTTTTTTAGTGTCACACTCCAAACATTTTATCCCTTTTCCTCTCAAAGCAGGTAATCTGTATCAGGCACTCCTTTTTGTCTGGTAATAGGTGCCTGAGATAGTCAATCTCAGTGCAGGAAAGAAAGTTGCCTGTGGCTAAATGCATACAGTTTTAAGTTTCTCTTTGAACCAGAGATTTATTCCCATTCTTACAATTATGCTGATACATATGTAATTATATATACTAAGATGTAATTGACAGTAAAGTGTTCCAAACAGAGACTGTCATCTTTAATTTGAAGCATTCCTAAAATCATGACAGGTCTATGGAGCACAACTCTTCTTTAATACTCCATTTTTAAATAGATAACATACTTTTGATAATGTTAATTTTCATTCAGGCTGAACAGCTCTCATAATCTGCTGACTTCACTTCCTGTATCATAAGTCAGACAAAACATTTCACCCTAAGCAGTAAAGAATAGTAGTGTAAGCCATTATATTTGACAAAATTATTTTTTGTCTTAATGGAAACTGGTATACATGGTACTGTTTCAGTTTCTTGTAACACTAAGCATTAGAAGTGCACATCTTCTTCGATGGATAAAAAGAGGCTCAAATCCAAACTCTTCCAAAACATGCTGGCTTCTTGATGACACCAAAAGACAGCCAGCAGAGCAACTTGAGTCCTTGCTTTTGAGACTCGACATGGTTTCTGAATAGATACTGATACAGATTAAACTCTGCCAGGTAATATATGAGCAAAGTGTCATTCAAAGAAAGGGAACAAGTGCAGGCAGTTGATATGCAGGCTGGCCAATGTGTTTGAGATGGGCTTTAAAATGAAGGACCTTAGGTGTGGGATCCAAAATGGCAATGCTCACACCATTGCATCCAATTAGGAAATAAACGATGCCAGCCAGAGCAGTGACAAATGTTCCCTAGCTGCCTTCAAAGGTAAGCACCAGAAGGTCAGCCACCTCAAGGGGGTGTGTGTGTGTAGGGTTGTGGTAATGCTCTTGCACTCCTTCCAGGAGACTTGCATACTTGATTACCTCCCAGAAATGCTTGTAGACCAATGCATGCAGCATAGAGAATAAACAGGAAGAATATGATAGCCTTCTTTTATGGAATGCCTGGCAGGGTAGAGGAGGGGAGAGCAGTAGATGTTGTCTACCTGGACTTCTGGCAAGGCATTTTAATAGACCCCCATGACATCCTCACAGAAAGCTCCGGAAGCACGGGTTGAGGACTGGACAGTAAGGTGGGTTTAGAACTGACTGTCAGAGCTCAGAGAGCTGTGATCAGCAGCGCAGAGTGCAGTTGGACGCCTGTAGTCAGCGGTGCCCCCCAGGGGTCAGTACTGGGTCCAGTCTTGTTCAGCTTATTGATCAATGACCTGCATGAAGGGACAAGTTTGCTGATGACACAGGACTGGGAGGAGTGGTTGATACACCAGATGGCTGTGTGAGACTTGGACTGGCTGGAGAACCCAATGAAGTTCAACAAAGGCAATTGCAGGGTCCTGCACCTGGGGAAGAATAATCCCATGCACTGGTACAGGCCGGGGGCCAAACTGCCAGTCACAGGGTGTTCCTGCAGCAGGTAAGTGGGCCAGCTAAACTGGAACACATCTTGGCCAGCTCTGGGTGCAAAATGTCCTGTCTCTCCGTTTATAAATTTAGGTCTGTGCTTCTATTTTTAGATACATACCTATCAGTTAGTGAAAACACTGATCCCATAAGGCACTGTTTCTATTCTAAGGAAAGTGGCATTATACTTTACTCAATGAGAAATATTTGATTCCTCCTAATAAAATCTCTAGTTTCCATTAAAAAAAATTATCTACAAAAAAGCACGTTGTGTCCAGACAGATCAAAGACAATACATTTATTAAACTTTGAGAAAAACAAACAAAACACTAACATAGAGAAAGTTAAATAGAAACTGAAAGACACATCTGACCGGCATATCATGGCTTGTGTGACCAGTAAAGTACCAAAATGACATTCTGAGTTTGACTGAGGTATTTAACTATTTTTGGCAATAGAAACAGAGTAAGAAACTTCTTTCAAACACACACATAGGCATTACTTGCATTAGTGTCTATCATCTATGAGATTTTATATGAAACTAAATAATGTAGCTGTTAGAAAATTATAGCAGCAAATTAGCAGAATATCTAATGCACATTTACCATAAAGTACATGCTAAACTTAAAAATCCCACCCAGTAGTTGGGCCCAGTTGTGTAGCACTTGGTCACAAAAAGAGCATCAGTGAGTTCAGTTGGAGACATCACAGGCAAGACCTGACTTTGCTGCACATCATACACTTCTGTTCAGGTCAGAGTAAAGAAATGGATGTTCCTATCTGCTTTCTAAGAAGAACCCTGCTGTGATGAAACCATGGCCTAGGAAGGTAACTCCTGAAACAATAATAGTTAATTGTAAAGCTCCATCAGGTTCTTAACATGTGCAAGAACAAAGAGAGCTTTCTCACTGAGTTTCAGTTTTCTCTCCTTTCTTTCTGAAAGTCTGCCTAACACGGTCAGAGGAGATGCTGTTAGGCTGCAAAAATGAAAACCACGTTTGAACAATACTGCACTTGATCCCCTTGTTCCACTGAAGTATTTTAATCCTGTTATATCTTTAAAAATTAACTGCTGGCTAACTTCTGAAGTCCTTCATTTTTTTTTTATCAAGACTTTATGTGGCACAGACTAATAAATGTAATAATACCTTTGGCTGTGGAAGGGCTTCAGAAGTTGCTCAAACATGAAGATACTATGCTGCTAAGTCATCAGAGCTTATTCACGTGTTCTCAAAAATTTTCAATGAACGTTTAGTTGCACAGTGTTTAATACTGTGGTCAACAAAATTTTGCTTATAAAAAGTATATTATTATTAGCATTAACTAGAATCTGATGAAGAACAGAATACTTTGCCCAAGTATTCTGTATATTTTAAAATTTTATACAGAACTTTAAAATGTATGTATATTTCTATTCTAGTTACCATAAGAAAGTCACAGAATCAGTTACTTTTAAGTCCCTACCATATTTCAAAATTTTACTATAGGTTTCTTTGGAGGTATAAAATGGCTCTGTAAAAATCTAATTTTTCTTTTAGCTGTGAACAGAATTTTATAAAACAGAAAACTGCTTTTTAGGACTGCAGGAATTACATTCCTTAAATGGGTCACCATAATTGAACTACCGTGTGTAGTGTAATAGAAAACGCTTATGGTTTTATGACCAAAGTATTAAAATATATTTTACCAATTTATATAAATCAAAATAGATGTGTTATTGAGTCAAGCCACTTTTGTGTTTTCATCTAGATGATCAGTTCTCAGTTATTGATATAAAGATCTCTGCCAACAGCAGTTTTTTCTAAATTCTTAGACTTTAAACCACCTGATTTTTAGCTTTATCAAAATGCACAATTTACTGTATATTAAACAGTAATTTCAATGTTAAATTTCACAAAAATCAACACCCACAAGAACAAGACAAAACGGCCTCAAGACAAATTCAAAGATAATATTTACAGAACACAACAGGAATATTTTGTTGTGTATTTTTGGTTGCAACATTTCAGATAAAATTATAAGAATCACAAGAAACTTTTAGACTTCATTTTGGTTTCAGCATACAAGCCCAGACCTGACTCTCTGCTGTGAAACACTACACACACCTAGTCAAAAAAGCTATGGCATGATTTTGTTCAGCTGGTCTGTGCTCACATAGCCACAAGACACATTGAATTCCTTGTCTGGCACTGGCAGTGCAGTTGCATTGAGCACAAGGCCTTGTGGAGAGTGAACGATGTGGATTGATGTATAGTCTGCGACAGGCATCTCTGAACTTGGGGGTTCTGCTGTTGAAGCTCCAAGATTGGCAACAGTAGTGGTAAGGCTCTCTGTGGTGAAGTAAGCGTCTTCATTATAGCTTTGTTCCTGAACACGTGGCTCATTCTCTTCGGGGGAGGTCACAACAATGCATTTTTTCACATCTGCCTCACAGAAATAGGTGTTGTCCATGGTGAAGTTTTGTTCTGTGCAGCTTTCACGCTGTGCTCTCCCCATCTTGGATTTCTGCCCTGGTGAAAGTACAACCCTGCCTGCTGGAGTAATATCACTCACTTGAGCATAAAAGTCAGTACTTGTCAATGAATTCTGGTTGCTTATCCGGGTATGGACTGATGGACGGGGCGACTCAACGCTGTCTGCAAAGGGCGCCCATGGGTGGCTGTTTTCAGACTGGGTATTCCTATGCTGGCGCTGGGGGTCTGTGTTGGCAAGGCTTGGAAGTGACTCATTATCTTGTCTGTCAAGGCACAAGAGATCCTCTTCCTTTTCAGCAGCCTTTTTGAACTGATCACTATCAGAGGTGGCATCACATGTGTCGCTTGCACTGAAGTCTGTCTCTGGAATATCTGGTTCACAACAACTGGCCCGTCCAGAATCATCATCCTTTGCTCCTAAGCAAGTGTGAGATTTCAGATGATCTGCACTCAGGAGCCTGTCGGTATCTGAGGCTCTGTTCTTATCATCAGGGTCTTCTATGTCCAACTCAATAAACTCAACCCACAAGTCATCGTTGTATAGCTGCGTTTTGTAGTTATCATGGCAGGCTAAGATGGAATTTACTTCATCTAGCTTTCCTTTCTACAAAGCAAATTAAAAAAATGTATAAAATTATAAAAATGCTTGTCCTTTTTGTGATGTTAACTTATGAAAAGGTGACTGTAGCTATGTAATAATTGCAAAGGGCTTCAAAATTGTTTTATGTAAACTAATTCTGTGGCAACTCCCCCAATGTCAGAATTTTCTTCTACAAAATATTTCTGCCTGAGATAACAGTTGTCATCTGCTACTACTACAAACATTCTCTCTGTAGATTTTAGAGCTCAGCATTACCTTCAAGAGATCTGGAT
The DNA here is from genome assembly GCA_013397935.1 of Dasyornis broadbenti. Lineage (NCBI taxonomy): Eukaryota > Metazoa > Chordata > Aves > Passeriformes > Dasyornithidae > Dasyornis > Dasyornis broadbenti. The sequence continues at coordinate 146,389 of VZRN01005615.1, forward strand.
CAATCCCTTTAATCTTTGGAACTGGCACAGGAGGAAAAATAAGCATTTTTAACCTGGAAAAGAAAAATATGGCTTTTAATTGACAGTGGTGCTTTTTGAGGAAGTTAGAAAGAAGACAGGCTTAAATTGCAGTTGTAATTAATTATTTCAAAATCTAAATGTTTGAAATTGAAATTTCAAATACTCCTAAGGAAAAGAAGTAACATTTTCTCTCATTGCAAATTAAGAAGCAAGTTTTCTGCAAGCTTCCTTGTTGAAATCACTTACATTTATGTGGGAGTCCATTTTGGAGTCTGATCTTTGATAATTCAATATTGTATAGAAAGAGAGTAAATTCCGAGCTCAGTCAATAGTTTCCCTTTTTACATACTTTTGAATGGAACCTGATACAAGTCTCAGTATGCAATGACTTTCCCAAAATTTTTTTCAGGGACACACTAGCCTTGCATAAGCCCAATAAATTTAAATAGAGGAACAGAAAATGGGAATCGGTGGAAAGAGTATATTACTTTAGAACTAATAAATAAAACCGAAAAACATCTGCAAAAATTTAGGTTAGTAGTTTGCCATCTCTACGACACTTCTGCTTTTTGAATTATTAGTGCAACAAGTAATATATAATTAAGGCAAGGTTTTACCCTTGTAGAGAAAGGACTAGTAGCTTGCTAGTGCATTTGCAGGCTGTGGAAACAGACATTATTCTAATCCTTCATAAACTGCATTCCTAATTTTTTGAGGAATTAAAACCCCTCACACCCCCTCACACCCCCAAAATTCTAATAGAAGGATGATTTTCCTCTAATAATGGAACAGTAGCTGGTCATGCCTATCTCTTCCATTTTACCTCCCTGCTTCTTTTGCAAACAGATAAACAAAAGGAAAACTGAAATTTTTCTTTATACTGGATTACTTGCCTATTTTAGAAAGTAAGGTGTGGCAACAATAGATACAAATCCAAATATTAATTTTTTGCTGCCTTCTTAGTGACTTTGGTGGGGTCCAGAGAGGATCACAGGAGTCTTTAAGAGTGCCTAAAGAGAAATTTCGGCACCTTTGGCTTAACCATGGCAGGTCCACATTCCTCAGATGTTTCTGCTTTTGGGCAGATCCTCAGTGTTCTGCCCAGCAAGCCTAATGAGAGCCACAAATCCAGTAACTTTCCACCTAATCCCTGGAGAGGCAGTGTAAACTCTGCACTGGTTGGGCTATCAGGGTACCAGCTTAGGACTTGTGCTTACATTTGAATCCACAAATCAGGTATTCTGACAGGACTGGGCATTGCTTCTAATGAAACAGCCAAAGGATTTTACCACTCACTGCCTGGAGAAGTCATTCGGGAGGGGGAACTACGCTGTGCTCCTTTCTTAGCCTAACATAATTCAGGCTTTCATCTCTCAACTCTAATGATCTAAACCTATGGCATCTGTCCTAGAGAGACTCATTCAGATCCTGTGAGATCAGAACTGAGGAAAATATGAATCTGTATCTTTCAGAATCAGGAGGAAACCAAGCCTGGATATTCTGCATTATGGAAAACCTATGCAGGCTGCTTCTCTGCAGAATACATTGCCATTCCACCACCAAATGCTCCAGTTTGAAGGAAAGGGTGTATGCCCGCAGTCCAGAAAAACTCCCTCAGTGGAGAAAAGTTTCTTCCAGTACTCATGATTAGCATGGAAGATATTTATAAACTCTGACTGGAGATATGCTCCAGACCTCAGGATTTTCTCAGACTAAGCCACTGCCCTTGCTCAGTGTGCTGACCTTAGCTCCTAGTCCCACATGCACACTGCCCCATTCTGATACATCAGGCTTTTGTCATGACTTGTATCAGGAGTCTTGCTCTTAAATCTGGGATAGGGATGACATTGCAGGGAATGGCTTGCTGAAATTAAACTCTGTCAAAGCACAGAGCTTGCTTAAATAAAAAACCATTGCTTAGTGAAAAATTGGTTTTTTAGATCTGTTCCAATTGCACCATACTGTTTTCTTAGTATGTGAAATGAAATTTTACCATTTGCTGGTATGTGCAAAACTACTCATTTTCAAAGTGTATACACAAGACCGCTGACAATGTGCATGTGTGCACTCAGTCTTGACCATGGTGGTGCTCCGTAGTGTAGAACAGAATTGGTATGACATCCAAGTTAAATTCTGCCAAAATCTATCCCTGAACACACATATTAGGGAATTAATTAATTTGATTACCTTTTTTTTATTTTTATGTATGTTTCATTCTTTCATTTTTGTATATGACACAATTTTGTGATTTTTACAAGCAATGCAATTCTGTGCTTTGTTTCATTTTATTCCTGTTATCTACGGGAGCTGCAACTTATCCTCAGAGACCAAATATTCCCTTACAACTCAAGCTCTTTTCCTTGGCTTCAAGAAGTACAGTTTAATGGAACGGTCAAAGAACAAAATCAAATATATCAAATATATAGACAAAGGTTTGTATGAAACTTTTGTACAGCATGTGAATAAAAAATAGTATTTACAAAACTTGAATGATCCAAAAAAATAATCCCCTTCAAAGCCTAAGTAAATCAATCATGTAAATTCTGTAGAATAAAATGTTCTGCAGTACAAGAGGAAGAGAAGTTGTCAAGATAATCAGATTCCCCATGCTGAAGGCCTCATACATACAAATTCCAGTTATATATAGTTTACAAGAACGGACAAAAATGCTCAAAATGATTCCTAATACCCCAAATTTGAAATAATTGAAAAATCCATTTTTTTAAAGCTACAGGTATATAAAATCCAACAAATAAAAAGTCTCTACCTTGGTTGTTTAGACAGCGTGATTGAGATCACTGTTACAGCCAGCCCACACACTCCAAAGACAACAACTAAGAACCATGGAAACTCAACTTCTGAAACAACAAAACATGAACATATAAGCAGGAATCTCCATCACTGTCACATCTTTAATTTCAACCTTCTCTTCTGCCACCTGAGGATTCCAAAGTGGTAAAAAACTGATGGAATTTTTCGTTACTTAAATATGAAAGTTCTGTGTTCAGCAGAAATAAAAATGTGCTTTTGTCCTAGTTTTGGCCAGGAATTGGGAGTTTTTCAATACCACCTCACGTCACTGCCAGGGGTGGGCAAAAGGACTCTGGCTTCCAAGAAGAAGGGTGTGGCTTCTGGTTGAAAAATGTGGTGGCACTGCCTGACATTGCTTGTCTCTGCAGTGAGCGTCTCTGCATGTGAATCACCCTCTCATTTGTATTCTATTTCTATTAATATTGTTGCTGTTAATGATTGTTTTCTTATCTCATTGCTGTTTCCATTAAACTGTTATCACAACCTGTGATCTTCATTCTTTGTGTCTTCAGTTCGCAACTCCATCCTGCTGGAGCGGAGAGGGGAAGGGGGGACTAAGCAAGCGGTGTGTGGTTTGGAAGAGTCTCAGTGAATTGAGGGGTACCATTCCTAACCCATGACAGCTTTTGGTCTCAGTAGTTTCCATACATTTTTGAGTCCACTGAGACTCCTTGCAAAACCAGACTGATTTCAAAAATCCAAACAAGATCTTAGTAAAGATAATATGTATAGAAAAACCAGCCATAAGGAACATTCTGCCTGCTTGGAACGTGGTATCAGTAGTTCTGATGGCAGATAATGCCACAGACCATATTACTACCTGTTGATCCAAGCTGAGAGAGTATTACTAGAAGCACACTAAATCATAGGCAAACTGTTTTTCTCTCACAAAAACTAAAGCATGGTGGTGTAAAAAACCATATCACTTCTCTTTCTAAAGGTTCAACATTAATTCTGTTGTGAACCAACTGAATCAGCTGAAAAAACCCGTCCATTTTATTCACCTTGCTGGTGGCTACAAAGAATTTAGAAATTAATTGAGAAATGCGATTTAGTAGAAATGAAGAACAATGCTGATGAACTAAATATTTTATCTCTTAAATACTAGCAATTCCATTATACTTAATATGATATAGATTAAAAGGCATAGAGAAATTTATTCTAGCTTTAGTCCTAGATTTTTCTCATTTTTTCCTAATTTTAATTTTTCCATTAAAATTTCACTTTATTTTGGGGCCAAGAAATACTGGACAGAAAGCTTTAGAACTCTATACATAATCATAAATGACCTTTCAGAGAAGAAAGAAAATAAAAAAATCAGATACAAGTTTGAGCTCTGTGTTCCCAGCTCAGATTTTGACCAGACATGTTTCAGGCATCAATAAAGTCCTGTGTGGATATATCTGGGCTAAACAGGTCTCTATTTTAGTATCTCATCGTCATGTCAGTGAGACCAGAAAATGTAAAGCTGCTTCAAGAAGTTAGAACATTACATTAGAAGACTTCAAATTATTAATACATGAAAAGTATCTACAGTTTAATTCTGTGTTCATGAAAGTGATATACAAAACAAGCAAAAAATAAATTCTCGTCAAATCAGCTCACTTCTGTTCTGTGAGGTGCATGGATTTGGATCACCTTGGAGAATCTCAGTTGCAGTGACTGAAGAAAACTGGCTGTAGGATTGCCTTAGATTTTCCTAGTATTTTAACTTCATTCATATGAAAACCTTGACCACTTCACGTGGATGGGGTTAATAAAGTAATGCCTCATGTACAGAACATTAACTATTCCTATAAATTAGGGATGAGAACTAGTAATAGCAAGAGCTAAAAAGGAGAATCTATCAACATTTTGAAAGATATGAGCTACAGGTTGTTTTATGTAACACCTTCTCTAATACCCTGGAACATGAAATGAAGCAGCTTGCTAAAATTACTTGCTGAAGATCTCATATTTTAAGGAGTTAATTTGGTAGCTCAGACCTGAGAACACTTCCGGAAAAGGCACTGTCTCATTCCTTCAACAGAAAAGATGTGATTCTCAACAGTTGCTTCTTCTTCTGACTTCAACAGCACTTTAAAATGAGTACAAGTCAGAAGCAAGAGTGAGAAAAACTCTCACTGCCCTTAAAAGTATAAGGATGATCAGAAAAACACCTAATTCTGAAAACAAACTTACCCTACAGTATTACAAGAAATGACAATTCTTCTCTTCCCAACTGAAGTGCCTAAGTTTTTTTAGGCTCTATGAGATATGCAACAGCGGTTATTTCTGATTCTTACAGCTATTTGTATTTTTGCTTTTTGGTGAGCTGTGAAACTAGTCTTGCTGAATTTACTTCTGAACTTGTATATGGAACTTGAGCATTCTCAATCTCACCAAATGATTCTCACTGAATTACCTACGTATTCCGCCAGACAACATGGTAAAAACACCCACTCAGTCATTGAAAAGACAAGAATCACAGCTATAAAAAACTTTGCTTATTTACCTTCTGTACAATGATCACATCCAATGCCTATTTGAGAAAATGACACATAAAGGATTTCACTGAACTCCCCAAATTTTTCAGAAGTTCGTTGTCTTGATCGGATTCGTATCTCGTAATCTCTTGCTGTCTTCAGAGAGTACAGAGGAACCATTGTTGAGAGCCTGGGTTTTAACTGTAAAGACAGAGGGACAGTGATTTATTTGTTTGAGTTGTACTGGGAATTTCACACTGCTGCTTGATTTCAGAAACTAAAACGTGAAGGCATTTTTGCTACTGAGAATTTTAAGGATAGCACAAGAAGAGTTCAGAGGAAATTCACACCATCTACTGTCAACTTAGTAGTCATCAGGCATTGCTGTGATTCAGGGGACTGAAAGCAGAGAATCCAAGCTCTGTAAATATAGCCAGTGAAGAAAAACAGGTTCCCCCAGTTACATGCGATAAGTAGGTGATGTGAACATCATTCACTGATCTTAACAAGTTGAAAATCCTTTTTCTGCAACCTCACTGATTGCAGAATGCCAAAAATGTTGTTAAAATAAAATGGGAGTTCTAAAACTAGTGCAATCTCCACTACAGTGTTAATTGTTCTAACCAGACATACTGCACGTTATAAATGTTTTATCTGGAGAACACTGGATAGGTCCCCAAAATCTTCAACTGTACATAAAATGTGATCATGTGAGAACTGGCATCAGATTGCTGGTCTTTGAAACTTCTATATTAATTAGATACTGCTAAATATCAAACTATGTAGGAAATCACATTGGAGGTCTTAATTGGTGAAATGTCTCACTTTTTCTGTTACTCCTCTAAGAATATGCATCTTAATTCCAACAGCCCAACAAAAGTATACAAAAACAAGGAAAATGTCCTCGAAATAGAAATCCATCTGGCAGATATTATATTCTACTTTTACTTCAGAATTAAGGATGATACTAGAAAAAAACCCATCATGCGCTAAGACTTAAAACATCTGGAAAACAGCAGCCTTTGGGAATTTAAAGGAAGCTTCAACCATACAGTCCTATCATCTTTGTAGATGCATAACCTGAACTCTAGACACAATCTGTTGGTAGCTGTGATCTCTGGAGCTGTCTGATCCCTGGTGACTCCAGACTTCAATGTTCTTAGAACCAACCAGTCAAATTTTGGAGGAGGCAATCTGCTTTTTGCTACTAGTAGTTGAGCACAAGATTGTGGAGAACCATTGCTCTACACCTTAAATGTTTCTAAAATGTGAAGAATATCCAGTTGGAAAGCACTGGGAGGGAAAATTCAATATATATCTACTTCATGGTATTAAGACCCAAAGCAATAGTTCACTGAGGTTTTATGGGTAAGTTTACATGCGTCCCAAATAACGGTGTCATATGGAAAAAGCAGTATGAGAACTAAATCAAAGACACCTGGATGGAGCAGGATGTATAGACTGGGGAAAGTTCAGCATGAAGTGAATAGATTACTAGCACTTGTCATAGATTAAATCAAGTAAAAGCCATATGAGAGAGACATCATAAAAAGTAACTAATAATTTGTCTCTGTCTCATGAACACCCATTATGTAAGGGTAGATATTTTATTGGGTTTAGAACATTTCTCAGAAATTATTTTGGTCCTCTTATCACTCTGCCTTACACTCTACCAATTAATGATTAATCATTTCTCAATTTAGAAGTTATTTATTTTCAATTAGGAAATATATTGAAAAATAATTAAATATACATGAAAAATCAAACAATCATCCCAAACATATTAAAAAATTACAAACAAGTCTCAGGACGGGGGTGACTTAGTACAATATTAACTACTATAAATTAATTTTTGCATTAGTTATATGTACAAAACATCATGATATATTTAATCAGTCCAAGATTATCCTTTATGTAAAAAACTAGTAATAACTAGACATGTATAACTTGACAATGTGTAATCAGGTATTTATCTCTTAATGTGCTTCAACACTCATTAGAGAATGTATTTGTAGCAAGGAATCCAAAGAGTGAAATTGTAGCACTACCCCAATGCTGTTACTCAGAGATTTGCTCTTGTCCTAGGCCAGACTAGGATTTTGTTCAAAAACTCGACTTTTTTTTTGCTCTGACAGTGTCTCAGTGAATTGTGCCATGTTTATGCTCCTAAGATGAAAGACTTACAAAATGACACAATATACACGGCTTAAGTACAACATAATCTATAGTACTTTGTCTCTTGAGGCAGGTATACCAGTCAGGAATTCCTTATCTGTGTTCTGAAAGAAGAAATATTGATCTTCAAATATCTGCTCTCCTGAGAAGAACTATTCTTAAAGCATTCTGGGATTATTGATGGTACTGGAGCAAGAACAAAGCTTTATTAGAGTATTTATAAGACTGATATCTAAAGGCTTATATAAGAAAACCCATACATTTTTAGAGAGATAACTGTATTCACACTTGCTTTTAAAAATCTGCAGATTTTCATCTTCTTAAGGACTATTGATTTACTGCCTAAACTTAACTCATTTCATAGGCTTTAAAATAGGAGCTAATGTATTAAGAACAGCTTAAACCAGTATAGATAGAAAGACAGAGAAGTATTATGAAAAAAATATTATAGACATTATAGGACTGTTTGGCTGTAGACTTATTAATAAGGAGTAGGCTAAAGAGAAAATGCTAACACTGAGAAGGATCAGAGATGAGGAGGGTGCCAAGGTCTTTCACAGGTGAAAGGCAAGCAAACCAGTTTGATATGTTTCAATTGGTAAATTTGCCTTTTGTAGTTTAAGACAAATTTGTAACAGTATTATTTGGATTTTTTTTCTATCAGTTAACTTCATATTAAGAAGAAATCAAAGGAAGAATTCTGGTCTCACATGATGTTCTTACTGCATTGAAGAAGAGTTCTCCATACGCAAATATGCCATGACACACTGGCATTAACCTATGCATTCCAGTAAAATGGGTACAATATCTTCCCTGTAACAGAAGAACTAACTACAGGAGAAGTTAAGTGATTTTCAAAAAGAAAAGTTGAAAGATTTGTAATATATGAATTTTATATTTTCATAGACTGTGCATATAGTCACAAATTTCCCCTTGATGTCAGGTATGAAATCTGTAAGTTTTATTTATGATGCATTATTTTTATTTGGTTATTGTATCAAATTTTAAATTGCAACTCGAAGTTCTTCCTTCCTTCCTTCCTGCTTTCCTGCCTTCCGCGCCTTCCCTCCCTCCCTCTCTCCCTCCCTCCCTCCCTCC
>VZRN01005615.1:170628-215239 GCA_013397935.1 Dasyornis broadbenti
CCCCCCCCCCATTACTGCTTTTTGCAGGGAGAAACAGAAGCATCAGAGAGGATTTCCTTTGTGAGCCCCAACTGAGTTTAGAGGGTCAGAAGGAAGAACAGTTGCTAAATCCAAATGATTGCTCAGAAAATCCTAACATCAACAAGTTGCTTCAATGTGTCAGACACACATTAAAGATACACTAAGTGCCCGCCAGTTAGAAAGCTCCATTTGCCTTCAATTTTCTAAATACAGGTATTAGTCAGTGGTATATGTGCTACAGATTGACACCAGGTATTACAATGAGATACACCTTGCCTGCTTTAGAGACCTATAATTTTGGAAACCCTGAAGGCAGGTGCTGCAGAACTCATCTCCCACAGTAACCACGCGTCACTTCGCTTCTTGCCCAACTTTCCTTGCTCTCTTGAATTTTCTCTCAGTATCCCCCGCTATTCTGTAAATGTCAACAAACACACCATTAAAGCCAGAAGCTGTTCTGTTGATTTTGCTCCAGTGCCTAAGTAAGAGCAAATTGAACTTACAACAACTCACAGACCACTTGTGTACATTTAGCCAGATTTTCCTGACTACAGTCTCAGCAGCTGTGATGATTCCATCTACACCCCTGCACAGTAAGAGTCTGCTACTCAGACAGGTCTAAACAATAATGTTATAATCACACCATCCACAACTGCTAGCTGTAATTATATGAAATGACCAAAACTACATTTTTGGCACATTGAAGAACATGAGATTAAGTGATTAATTAACTCCCTCTACAGGTGAGCAGAAAAACATGATGAGTGCAAGAGCATTAGACTTGTCTTTAAAACAATGAATACAAATAACTATGAGGATGATTCATGTGCGACCATCCCTGACTGATGATGTGAAGTTTTACTTCAGGAAGTTGTTCTGTGTCAGTGAAAAACTCGTCTCTAGTTGGTGCTGGCTTTACTACTGTATGAATCAACATCAGCAGGTAGAATGGACTTACACAAGTGTAAGACAGAAATGAAAAAAAAATCCAGTTTAGTTTTGGGTAGAAAATTACTCTTTAATTTCCTACTACAATTAATGTTGGCAGCCTTGTTTCATATCCCATGTGGTTTGCTGATTTTCCTCAGAAGGTCTAAATTTTTCTAAGGAATTGCCTCAGAACATGTCTTTAAGGGAGTTTTATAGACATGTTGCTCCACAATAACAGGTCTTTTGCATTAGTCCTGGCAGCCCCAAATACAGTGAACCACGAAGAAGAACATTATGACTTCTTTTTCAACAGGAAGACATTGATAGCAACATTTTCTAAATTTTCGAGGTGTAGAATTTTAGTAATCATCAATAAACACATTTTTGTTCTCAACAGACCATATCTGAAGGATCTTTGAATTTTCCTGAATTTTTGAAATCCAGGTTTTCAGCATCATACTAAGAGTGGAGTTTCCCATGGTACAAATTGTCCCTATGGACACATATCAACTGTAAGTATTTTTATTGTTCACAGGAGTCCAAGACACTCTCAACAGTAACATAAAGAAATTGTTTGTCAGATTCTGCTTTCTGTGATTTTTTTACTAATGCAATATACAGTCTTATAGATCTTTTAAATTTGATATGTTATGGATAGTATTTTTCTTAAATTTTTCAAATTATGAAGTGTCTAAGGGTATACTGATATAGTTTAAGAATATAAAATAGTTTAAGAGACTAATTTATAAGACTAGAATCAGAAAACATCAGGCCAAAAAGTAAATGCAAATACTTATTTTAAAGCAGGTAATGTTTAATGTAGTTATGTGAAAGAAAATGCAAGAAAAACTAACCATCTTTGGCTCAGTAATGTACTTAAATAAAACAAAATCTGCTGAAATAAAAGATGTTTGATCAAATTTCAATGGTAAAGGAATATCTGAAGAGGGGAAAACGAATGTTTATGACTAACTTATCTCCCAAAGTCAACCATATTTCTTGAATACAATTCAAATTGGGATCAGAAAGTCATTGTAATTATTACCATATTTTTGCTCTACAGATAGCTGCTTCTGTTATAGCAACAAGAGTGACCTTGTGAAATGTTACCCTTTTACTTAAGTATAATTCTTGATTATACACCAAATCATAATATCTCAGTTTATTCAAACAGTTGCCAAGCCTTGATGGCCCTGCAGAGCCAGTGCAAGTTTGGAATGGTGAGATGAATTACAGACTATGGCACATGTTTCAATGGAATTTGTGAAGAGACAGTTGCAGAACCCTTACCTTGAGACTTATACTGCTGAACTCCTCACACAACATTTAAATATTCCTGTATTTTCAGTTACTTTGGATGTTATTATGCTGAGCTACAAGAAGCCCAGAAAAAGTAGGTGAAAAAAAGGCAGAAGAAAAAAAAAAGAAAGAAAAAGCATGCAGAAGGTAAACAAGAACCCAAGTCATGAACTATAAATCCTACAACACCTATACTTGGAAACAGCTTTTTAAATGCATGCTATAGAAAGAAGCTTAAACAGAAGCTAAAAATAAACCTAAATTTTGTGACTCTTTCTATTTCAAAGAGCTATTTGCTTTTGCTTGACCAGATGTTGGAGCTGCTCATCCCCACACAAGAAGGTTGTTTGATTGCCCACTCAAGGCAGGGTATTGCTGTCCCTGCACTTGGGACAGACACCGAACACCCCAGCACAGCTCTGGACAGGGGTTGTTGCCATCCTGCACCACACAGAGCAGAAAAGCACCAGGGAATGGCTGATTGGTGCCAAGCTGATCTCAAGGGTAGGAGTTTCAAAGCTGTTTCCAAGTCTGGACAGTGAGAGACAGCCTCAAACAAATTTCACTGTGAGGGAGGACAGCAATGCCTCCGGCCTTGCTTGGTGAAACAAACACCTGGCTGAGTCCTGCTGGAGGGATCACAGAAGAGACCAGAAGCCACAGCAGGAGATTGACTAAATAATTTTACAAATGCAAATAAGAAGCTAAGATAACAATGACCTACACCTGCCTGTGAACAAAAAGCCCAAGAACAAATGTTGTTATTCAACTGAAGTGACACTAATTAGTCTGTATGACAGCCATAGGTGGTATTTTTTCTGGTTTTCCAAAAAGTCAGAAGGGACAGCACAAATTGGCATCTGCCTTAAGAACCAGCCTAGGCTCATTCACAAGCTCTCAGTAACAGACAAAACCCCCCTGATTTGAAACAAACACTGGTTCTTTCAGAATATCGGATCTTTGCTATTCTGTGTAGCTACAAAATTATTTTTTAATGAAAATATATAAAAAAACCCAGTAAAATATTTCTGTGGAAAGTTGACATTCAAGAAACACAATAGAAAGGCAGAAGTTACAGCAAAGTATTAGATCTCAAAAAGCTCAAGACAGAGAAAAAGGGTTAGATGGCAAAAGTAAACATACAGGCTGTTTAACATGTTGCAACATTTCAGACCTACTTGCACTTACAGGCATGTCTAAGAACTGAACTTGTCAATAAAAACCCATAATGTTTGCCCTCCGTCATTGATTTTGAGGCCAGAATGAACCTGAACAATCAGATGGGTTTACATCAACCATTATAGCTGAACCTGCAAACTGTGAAAAACATGGATTTGTTTTCTACAACACTGTAGTAAAGACTACCAAAAGAACAACACTATTTCCATTAAAAAACCGTTCCTTGGCAGGTGTTCTTAGTTTTTAATGCTGGTCACAGCTGGATTAAACTCAGGAGCGCTGAGCTCAGCACTTCAAGCCTGGATGCTTATTTGCATCTCTACAGACAAATTCTTCTTCAGCTTGAAATCCAGCTGCGTATAGCAACAGAAGCGTTACAGGTTTTGTCCCAGGGCCTTCAAAGCTGAGTTGGAAGTCTCTGAGCAGCAGGCTCCTCTGTGACTTTCAGCACTCTCCTTTAAAGCTGGGCTAAAAGTAATGTTAAAACAGGGAACGCAGTTACGCTTTGGAAAAAAATAATTATGCCTAGAGAGGCTATCCTGATTGCTTCCACCAACTCTGCACTGCACCACATACAAAGATAAGCCTCCAGAGGGAATATGCAAAGTGCAGAGGGGCATTCGAGGCTTAAGTCAGCATCAAAATCTGCAAAGCTCTGAGTTTATGGCCAACCTCAGGGTTTCTCTCACCTTGTTTATCTCAGTGACCAAGACAACACTATACAGAATGACATGAGCCATCTCCTTCTTGTAGTTACCCTGAAATAACCTGCAAATATTTTCCCCTATGTCTGCACAAATATAGGATAGTATATAGTATAATATGATTAGCTTCTGCATGTAGGCCTAGCACAGACAGAGTCAAGCCTTAGACATTAAAAATACCCATAATACACATAATACTACTAACAGTATTAATACTACTGATACTAAATGTTTTAATTTAAAAATCTGAAAAAATGTTGGTAGCTTGGGAAACATAAAGATAATTCTTTCTCCAGATGCTCTCAGAGCTGTTTCTTTCAAAAAGGTAAGAAAAAGCATGGATCACATCTGACAGTGTCCAAGCAATGGCAGAGATCTCTTTAACAAATTAATCTTTCACAAAACATCAGGAAGCTGAAATATGTAACAGCTTAATTTTAAAAAATAAAGAGATCTCCAAGCAAGTTATATCCACTAATGGTCCTCTAATTTATAATATTAAGCTCACCCTTCCTCTCTGAGATAGAAGAGTAATACAGTAAACAAGAGGGATGGTCACAGAGACAGAGGCCCACTGGTGACACAGAAAATACCATCTGTATTTTACAATTTGTCTCTCTGTTCCTTTTCTCACCAGCCAGCCAAGAGACTCGACTGAATCAGGACTCAAAGAAAGATGTGAAGACATGATCTTTGTACGTTTTGTCCTGGTGAAACAGCCTCCAGATGTTACAGCAGAAAAGAAATGGCAACTGTTCTGAGAAGAGAGGACAACAGAAATATGAAAGATTATGTTCCCCACAGCAGCACCATGTTCCTTCTGCTGCACCACACGTGGTCAGGATCAACTCCACAAGGGATTTCTGAGTACACAGTGCTGCTCTTGGGCAATGAAAACATAAAATTAACAGTGCAGTTACAATCCACAGCTCAAAGGCCCTTCTTCACACTTACAGAACCAGCAATGTGTTGTGATACAACCATCTGATGCAGTTTTGCCATTATGACAGACTCCCAGGAACTTCATTTGTCTTTTGATCAGTGTGACAGCAACAGAAAATAGCTGGGACTTTGCATGCACAAATCACATCTCCCTTCTCTCCCCAAGCCCATCCTCCCTGTCCCTCCCATCCCTTTCCCTTTTCTCTGATGTTCAATGTGCTTCTTCCTAAGATAGGAACATCAGGTGAGTATTGCAGAAGGAACTGTCTGTATGATTGCACAATAAATGCATTCCAGAGATGAGGGAACTGAGATGTTTGCATTTACTTTGGAGCACATCAGTCAGTAAAATGGTATGAAATGCTCCTGGAGACTAGGACAGCTGGGCAAACTGGGCTCCCAAGGTTGCAGGCAGCTTATGGGTGGATCCCCACTCCCTGCCAGGGATGTCTGCAGAGTCCATTCAGACCAAAGACAAACACTCACTTTTGCATACCTGAGTAAAAGTGAGTAAGATTCAACCAAATACAGAGAAAAAATCCTAAAGCATCTCCATAGGTCATTTGTTGCTTTATAATTGTGAATGCTGCAAAGCCAAAGACTGTAAACCTGTATGTTTCGAGTTGAACCTGCTTATAACTGTAGCTCTTTAGGTACTATAATTCATTGCAATAGATGATAAAGTTATTTAGATACTGCAGTGGCAGATATTTAGATATTAGTATTTATTAGCAATAAACCCAGTCATAATCGTCCTCATAATCACTGTGTCCTACTTCTCATGTCTGGCTGAGAGCTCTTCCCTCTACAACTCTGCCACACCAAGTTTGGTCTCTTTATTGCCCATGAAGTATCCAATGCTATCACGGATGTCCTTACACATATCAAGACACAGATAAGAAACCTAAATAATAAATCCAATTACATCCTAAACCAGTGTATTTGCCTTAAGCAGGAGAGACAGGATATTCAATAGTTACAGGCTGGATAATCTCTCTGTGGGTTTCCTGCTAGTATCAAAGAAAGGGAGCACAGGGAATCTTCCCATGCTGCAATCAGTCATGCCTGATCTCTGCAAACAAGGCTGCAATCCATTCTTTAACATCCGTAGCACAGTGATGTCAAAATGGCCCCACCGAACATCTCCCAGGGTGCTATGGATAAATGCCATTACTGTTGCTCCAAAGCCTTCCTTGTTCTGTGTGGGCTCTACCACTTTTCTACTCCCTGGGCTTCTTGACATGCTTTCTGGATGCAAAGACATGGAATCCTGCCTTCTAACTTCAAAGAGCATTATTCATGCCCTGAAGAAAGGAGTTGAGGTGCTTTGATCTGCCATATGAAGATATTGATCTGCGACCTGGAGATACTGATCTCTCCTCCTTGACGGCAGTTCCTTGCCAGCTCCTACAGCAGGCACAGCTGGCTCTGCTACAGGCAGAAAGAGGCTCCAAGGCCACTTTCTCTCTCCTGGTCCAACAGCCTGTAGGACCAGGTGGTATGCTGGACTAGGGAAGGGAAGCAGCTGACTGACAAAACCAGCTACCACCGGAGGTGATAGTGAGGTGGGTTCGGGGCATGGTGGGGAAAAGAATATTTTCCAGCCAAATCAGTTTGTCAAACCAGCTTTCCACGTGACTGCAAAAAAAGCTTGCCAGGCACGTGGGAGGCAGCCGTGATGTGGGAACAAGCAACCAGGCACAGATGAGCCCAATTCTTTCACTGGCAGTGAAAGCACTTATTTTGGGGAATAAAGAAAACAAGAAACCACCCTTGCTCCTCATGAGGTGCCTAAGGCTGAGTGCCAGTGATTCTGCACAGCTTCAAAATGATTCAGGGGTACATTGGGTGGAGTAAGAGGCACAAGGAGAAGTACATTCGGTCCCTTGTCTTGGCCTGTGGTGTGGCTCCAGCAGCAGGAATGAGCATGAAAGACAAAAGAAATCAGCTTGTACTGTTTTCACTTGCCACACATGAACTTAATGAGAACAATTTATACAGATTAAATGAACTTGAAATTTGGAAGAACATTTCTGTGCTGACTGTATAACCAGCTCCAGTAACTCCAGCTCCAAAAAATCTGAGATACAAGTATATTAAAGAGGAATAAGCAAGACGGTTTAGGAAACAACAACAGCATGAGGTTTTATATAAGTTTACTGCTCAGCTTTGTTTAGTTTGAGATTTGAAAAACTGAGGGTATTTTTTTACATTCTTTCAATTTTTCTTAATGTTTAATTACGTTTTTAAGTTCTACCAGGAAGAATAAAAGGAAGTATCAGATTATCAGTATAAATTTGATTCTCAAGAAACCAAAAAATATGGGAAATCCTAATGTATACCATGTAAAATTTCCAGGTTAATTTCTAGATGATTAAGCTTGAGGAAAGTGTCCAAATTAAATCACATTTCAAAAAGCAAAAGGAAAATTATGGTATTTAAGAGATTTCAGTGACAACTGTGAAACAAAACTCAAAAACTTCAGTAGTTTTTGTGACCATATATTAGCATAAGAGAGAAAAATGGTTGGAAGACGGGAAGAGTAGTTCAGAGTCGATTCAGGGTCTACATGACAAAACATATATATAAGAAAACAGAAACATGTTAAAATAAAACACGTATCAGTAGCAGAGCTAACAATGCCATCTGCTAAGTCTTCCTTGTACATCCCTATACAAAATCTAGTATTCAAATGTTTTAATCTTTGATCTTATGAATTAATTTGAGGTGACAATCCCAGTTTCAACTGCCTGGTTTTTATGGAAATGTCCACCTGAAACAGTTTGGTGATTCCTAAGTGGTTTGCTCCTGCTAAGTACTCTAGATACTATTTTTCATTTTGAAAATAGCTTTTGAATTAGGAACACACCATCATTTTGTGAAAATTTGCTCCAATTCCACCATGCACCATAGACTTCACACCCTGCCTAAATTTGCACTGGTCCCTGGCACAGGACACAATTTTATCATGTGAGGCGCAGATAAACTTTTCTTAAAGTGACTACTTATATAATGCTATTTTAGGTCACTGTAGGTCTCAGTCTGTTGGTGAGATGTTTGTGCTGTTATCTGAGCTGGAAAACCAAACATAGGAGTGATCCCTTTTGAGTCCTAAGGGCATGGAACATGGTGGCACATGTTGGAAATTCCTACGACAGTGGCAAAATGCTGACAGATTAATCTACACCTGGCCCCCAAACATGCCTACATATGTCTCACTGAACCATAAATCAAATATGTTTTTACAAGTTTTCTTCTTTTAGAAATCACTCAGCAGATATTTTGAGCTCAAATCAGGATCCCTGTTCTCATAAAAGTGCCAAGCCCTTTTTAAACCATGTTAAGTGAGGAGCAGATTAAAGTATCAGTTACTTAAGCATCTAGAGGAGCAACACTACAAAGAAGTACCTCTAATGCTGCCTTGCAGAAGGTAAGTCAAAGAACTATCACCCATTATCACTGCAGAAAGCCTGTAAACGTCTTCCAAACAGCTGCTATTACATTTGACAGCAACTGATTTGTGCAACGGGGCTCTCCGTGCTCACCCAGCTGCACTGTGCAAGTCCTATCACAGAGTTAACCTCTGAGGATGAAACAAGTGTGGAGCACAGGGCAGAAGTTTGTTCATGAACACACAGGTACATCTCTTTCCCCCCTTCATGCGAGTTGGAAAGGAAAATCAACATTCTACCCTAAACTGTTTTCAGACAGTATCAAAAAAGCTAAAGAACAAATGTTTTTTTTAATAACCAGGCCATTAGGACATGCTAGGACATTCCTGTCTGGAAAAGAGATAGCTAAGTAGTGAGATTTACAGAACTAGAAGGAACAGAAGTGATGATAACCTCAGATTGATTAGTCACTGTCTCTTTAAATTAAGAAAAAAAAAAAAGAAAAAAGGCAGCTAATGCAACTAGTAAGTAGCAGATTCAAAGGAACAAAAGACATATTTCTCCACTCAACTTGTAGTTGAGCTGTGAAGGTCCTTACCACATAGCATTTAGGATCCTAAAATTTTCTACATCTGCATGTTCAAGAAGACAATCATCAACTTTACAGGAAAAAGTATTCAAAGGTAACAACGGTACCACTTCTAATTCCAAACCCACAAGGCACACAGCACCAGAGGAGGGAACATTATTCAGTGATTGCTCCACTCTTCTGCTCTTCACTGTGCATTTGGCAAGCAACCACTGGAGATACAGGAGATAGAATACAAAGCTAAAGGAATTTTAGGTTTTCACTGGCACAGCTGTTACTGTTTCACAACGCTTTTGGAAAGACAAGCCTGCAAGAAAGATAGACATGAGTAGCAACCTGGGTAGTTCAAAATATTTTTTATACTACAAAGTAAATTACAATTTATTTAATTAGTCAACCTAGTTTTGTCATCCCTTGTCAGTACATCACAAACTTTATAACACTTACTATGTAATACAAACATGATATGAGCTCTCCTACTTTAAGTAAAGAAATACTGGGCAAGCTCATGTCAGTTTGCAGCTCTGTAGCAACAATTCCTATTTTACTGCCAGAAGAAAACCCAAGTCATGTACAATGTATATACAGAGAGCTCAGAAGGAGGTATATGCAGAAGTAGCATGAAACTCACAGTTTTGAAAGGTGTAAAGGCCTCCACTCTTCTCTTGAACTCTGCCCTGTCTTCTGCCTGTAAATTGCACCTCTCAGGCTCACTTACAAGTTATTATATAAGCACCAGTGTGGGAGTGCAGCCAAGCATGGTAAAGTCTAAGCTGCATTCCCTGTTTAGTCCACAGGCAAAGTAGTTTCTTTAATATCTTTTACAAAAATAGGCAGTTCGTTGTAAGGAAGGATATACTGAACTGTAAGGAAAGGCAGCTTAATAAAGTCCCTTAACATGTAGTCATTTAGCACCAAGAAGGTCAGTCTCCCCTTGTTGAAAAAACCCTCCTAATAATTTCTCTGTTGCCAGAATAAATACAGCATTCATGGTGGTTTTTAGACTGCTCTAAACCCACCACTTCCAACAGCCAGCAGCAACTGGAAGTTCCACAGCCAACCTTTCTGAATTCAGGCAGAGCTGTGAAAAGCCAAGAGTCATTTGAAGAACTAAAGGAACAGAATATTTCCTGAACTTTTGCCTTATGCTTATTCTGCTGCTGAGATTGTACCAGAGACAGATGGGAAAAGACTTATTTATTGCAGGTTATGATCTTCCCCCCTCCATACACAACTATCCCCTTTGCAAATCTTGTGGAGCAGTTCATGCAGCATTTACTCTCTCTGTGGCTTCTGAACTACACATGAAGATGAGACAGAGGATGCACAGTTTTGGGAACCAGTGACTGATGATACACCGTGATCAGTTTGAGAGACGAACAGTAGGGCTGAAGAAAAGGGAAGGGGCTATCATGGCTTGTAACCCTGTAAACTGTCAGAAGAGGCCAAAATACCTCTCATTTTCAATCCCTCAAGAATCAAGTGTGTGGCACCATTTCTGAACATGGTGTTGTAGTGTGGTAGGGTCCAGGACACAATAGGAAGAAAATGTGCTTAGTGGAATAATCTAATCCAAGTGTACAATTAAGTTTCATACATTTCAGGGAAAACTGAGCCCTCTTGGTGCCAGGCACTTAGGAAGGTGAGAGTCAAAAGAAAGACAGTGCAAGGATTTTTTTGGTTTGCAAAACGAGAATAGATAACATTCTTGTGATGGAAAGATCAAAGGAAACATTCCCTTTCATGCTTTTTCAGAGCTTTCAGTGTCTCAATTTTGTCACATAACCTAGTGACAGAAATCCTTTTGCAGTTCTCACTTTCTCATCCCCTTCTTCCCTCCCTAAACTCTTTGTTTCCACTAATGTATTCCTTGCAGTTTTCCTCAAGGTTCTTTCACAGAATCACACAATGGGTCAGGCTGGAAGGGTTCACAATGGTCATCTGGTCCAACCTTCCTGCTCAAGCAGGGCCAACCCAGAGCACACAGCATAGGATTGTGTCCAGACAGTTCTTGAATATCTCCATTATGAGACACTCTATACCCTCTCCAGGCAACCTGTTTTAGTGCTTGGTCACTGCACACTAAAGGTTCAGGTGGAATTTCCCGTGCATCAGTTTCTGCCTGTTGCCTCTTGTCCCATTGCTCAGCACTGAGCAGAGTCTGGTCCATCCTCTTGACCATCTTCTTCGCTCTACCCCTTTTTTCTTTTATTTTCTCTTTGATATCCCACACTGCTTGACTTCAAGTCAACATTCCCTGTGATGGGTGAATGAGGGAGTGTGTGACCCATCATTTCTGAGTGGCAGCAGGCTGCTTGCTGAGGGACAGACCCTGGTGCAGTCCCAGGGCACAGCTCAGTTTTCTGTTCAGGGCCAAGAGTTCCCAGCAAACCTCCTGAAATGGAATGGTAGAAATTAGCTAATTTAGCTCAATCCAGGGAGAGGGGGGAAAAAAAAAAAATTGACTCAAAAGATTTATGAAAGGATATACCTTGGTATCTTTAATTAGGGTGCATCCAACAGTTGTCCTGTCTGCTCCACAAGGAACACTGAGTTTTTGCTATAGAGACAACATAACTCACTACTAAAATTCAGAAAATACAATTGGCAAGCATTGAGGAAGAACATATGAAGAACTTGGAATAATTAACATTAGGAATAATTAGAAAGAGATTCTTCACCATGAGGGTAGTGAAGCACTAGAACAGGTTGCCCAGAGAAGTTATGGATGTCCCATTCATGGAGGTGGTTGAAGCCAGGTTGGATGGAACTCAGAGCAACTCAGTCTGTTGAAAGATGACCCTGCCCATGGCAAGGGGATTTGAACTACATGATCTTTAATGTCCCTTGCAGCCTAAGGCATTCTATGATTTGTGCAAATTCTGTTTTGCCATTTGAAGTCCAGAAGGGTCCGTGAGAACTACAGCTCTTCTATGTGACTGTGAAAACTTACCTAAGCATGTTTAAAGACTGCAACAATAAATACATCAAACTAAACTTACAAGTATTCCAAGTGAAAAGGTGTCAAGTCCTTAAAATACCTCAAAGCTTTCTCCAAACTGCCACAGGATTCTTGTTATCCTTTCTAAGATCCTTGCATAATGTGGGTGTTGCAGCATTTAGACATTTGTTACAGAATTTATAAATGGATTTACTTTTTATCACAGGCACTCTGGTGAGAAATGTCTTGTTGACACAATGACAATTTCTTCTATGAAAACTGTCTTTTAAGTTCACATCAAAGATACAGTTAATAGCCATTAACATTTCAACAGCTTTTTAGAAAGCTGGGCTGTAAATTAAGGATGTCAAGATCAGAGTGACTCCTAAGCAGTTTAAGCTCTATCACTAAAAAGGACACAAATTAATTATGAAATGAACACAGGGTGGGGCTGGCTCTGCCATACTTACTCATGCAGAACAGGGTGTACCTAGAAAATTCTCCCATGGGACCCTTCTGCAAAATGTACTATAGGCCTGTTCAGATTAAATTGACAAAAGAGATGTAATAAAATGTTCCCTCTTTAACTGCTTAAAAAGCTAATATGTTGCTTCTGAGGTGACCAGACTGGTGCACTTCTGCTGCAGTCCCTCGGTTAATCTCAGCCACCAGTAGATTTATGTCTTTTTTCTGCAGCTCTAGTGCATAGTGGAAGAAAACCACTTATGTACATAGGAAGAATATATGCAATAAATATGAGCCAGCTTTCCTGAATTCCAACTGCAATAACATTGACAGGATAGTAAATGCCTAATTGCTGGCATTCCATGTCCTGTTTTTAGACATGTGCTTTGCCAGTGAGATTTACATCCCTACAGCATGAAGCAGCAGATTGATGAGACAGAAACACAGTTCTAATTCAGGCTCTGGAAGAAAATAGGTTGTAGGGGTTATGCAGAGAGTTTCTGTGCGTTTCTTTGCCAGTGTGATTTCCTGAGCCTTAGTATCACAAACTTGTCATTTGCTTCCTGCCCTTATCACAGCATCTACTCTTCAAACTGTTGTGCTCAGCCCCTTTTCCATTCAGACCATCTTTATCATTTCTTTGTGTGTCACCACAGTCCTTCAACACACAGCAAGCTGCTGTGCAGGTGCCTTTTCGTTGATCCTGTTGAAAACAGTCCAGCCTGGCTCCCTGGCTGTGTACCCAGCACTGTATGTCTCAGACAACACTGACCCTCATCTGAAGTAACTCTGAAGTTACACAATGCAAGATCACCTTTAGCAAATATCTACATGATGTTAGCAGCCAACAGCAGGTAACAAACAGGTATAGGCTGTACAGAGAGCTGGATCCAATTGTGCTTCAAGGAAGCTTATTCTAAAGGACTATCCAAACAAAATTCCAATATTTCAAGAATATTCTCCTGGAATATGGAGATATCACTACAGGAAGGAGCCCCAAATGCATAGAAGCACTTAAGTAAAGCAGATAGACATCTACAGGGCCACCGAGACTCCTTCAGCTCACATCCTTACAGCTGCATAAATATAACCCTTGCCCGTATCCCTTTCTCCCGGTTTAGGTTTTGTCCCCTCAAAATTTGAACCTATTCCTTCCTCCACACTGCTTTAGCACCAACAAAGGGGTCACTAAATGCACACAAGAGACGGGCTTCCTGCTTTCGCTTCCCAGGCTTGGCCACATCCCAGCCCACAGCAGCTGGCTCTGGCTGCTGGAGAAACTCTGCTTCATCTCTGCAGCCCTGGGACACAGCGTGCTCTGACACCCTCCGTTGGGAGCACACACAGGCTCGTCAGTGCTAATTGCTGGGAGAGCCTAAGAAAACTGTGATGTCAGGGTCTTTGGAGATTTTAGTTTCTAAATGCAAGCAAGTTTCTACTGAGCACACACATACAGAACTGAGAGCACTTGCAGGAGCACCAGAATCTGAGCACATTTTCACATACACAGTAAAAGATAATTCCATGGTAAACTACAGGCAACTATGAATATTTCACTAGGAAGACTGAGGCAGATTGTAATCACATAACATGTTAGCACCACTGCCTACACTCATTCTGCCATCAGTGAGCTTGCAAGTGCAGAGGAGCACATAAAGTTGTGCTTATTTATGATGCATTTCTTTATGACAATGACAGAATAATTTAGGTTAGGAGGGATTGGGGGTCATGTAGTCTAACCTCATAGCCAAAGCAGGACCATTTTTGAAGTTATATCAGGATACTGAAGGCCTTGCCCTGTCCTGCTTCAAGTATTTCAAAGATGCAGATCCTATGTCCTCTCTGGCAAAACCTGCTCTTGTCTGCAGAATGTTTTTCTTATGCTCAAATGGGTCATCTTCTGTTGCAGTTCGTGACCATTGCCCCTTCCTGTTTTTTGTGTATACCTCTCAGAAAAAACTGGCTTGTC
The DNA here is from genome assembly GCA_013397935.1 of Dasyornis broadbenti. Classification (NCBI taxonomy): domain Eukaryota; kingdom Metazoa; phylum Chordata; class Aves; order Passeriformes; family Dasyornithidae; genus Dasyornis; species Dasyornis broadbenti. Next base: position 185,060 of record VZRN01005615.1, read on the forward strand.
CATGAAAGCTCTTGTAGGTAACAGAAAATAAAGCCAGTTTCTTCTGCTTCCTCTCATTTATCGTGTGCTCCCATCCTCTATCCATCCTGGTGTCCCTCCGCTGGATTGCCTCCAGCTTGTCAGCAATATTTGCAAGTATTTATAAAGCTCTCCAGATTGCTCAATCCCACAAGAACACACTGGCTTAACAACAGTAATATAAATACTATGAATACATTTTACAGATCGTTCATGATTCATTAAAGGAAATGATTGCTAGCAAAGTGGTAGATCTGACCAGTAATTACAGCACAGTACAGGGCAGTTTCTGTAGGTGTATTGTACAGTAAGGTTAAAAAATGAAGCTTATGCAAGAACATAAATATTAGGTTGAAAATTTCCTGAGGTGTTTGCTAACTCTAAAAAGAAATACCTGAAAACATGTTGGGTGTAAGTACAGGTTACAAATTTTGAGCCACAATTACTTTCTTTCAGAATATTCCACATATGGCAAAGCCACATATTTCTGTGAACTGAGATGATTTTGATGTGCTTCTTAAAAACAATTCTGAAAAGAAAACCTCATTAATCACTTTCTACACTTAAGAACTGGAAACACTTATTGTGACTGAACACTAGTTAGTTTGTTTGAAGTGGTCTACAGAGCAGCTCTCTAAATTATCTCTTGTGAAACAAAAACTGATGAAAACTCCTCCAGCACAGCAAGGACAGTTACCTTATCCTATGACACTGTTTTGTAGCACTCACGCAGGGTTTTATGGATTTGTCAGGTCACAATGCGTTCTTGTTGTCATGAAGTCTGACTCTTTTCATTGTGCAGAGAAACAATGAGGAAACCAGGAACCACGTAGCACCAGTTCTGATATTGCCAAAGGACAATAAAAATTATGTATTTCTGACAATGCTTGCCATCGCTGGCAGTAGGGCTGGCAGCCGCACTCCCATATTTCTAATACCAAAACCACTGTTAATGGCTTTGGGGAAATTCAAGTCCGGGCTTCCTGGAAGCATCCTTCCTCTACAGAGCACTTCAGAAGTGGAAGTGGACATATGAGCTGCATCAATACTGCCTGACACTCCTTATCCATATGACACCAGAGGTGCCACTTTACTCTCCTGGTCATGCAGTTATAGGTCAATGCCTGTCAAAGACTCCACACTTCAATGCTCATTCATGACCCATAGGATTGATACTACCTCTCCAAGTATATTTAAAAATACATTTAAATCCCTTTTAAAGGTAATAAAATTAAATATTTTGGATTAGTATACAAGGCTTGGTATAAAAATGCACCGAAAACACCAGTATTTATACATTACAGCCCATCTGGTACATAAATGATGTAGTCATGGTGTTGAGTGAGACTGACAGAAACACTGCAATGTAACTCCAAATATTTATCAGTGTACTATTCTAAAATAATAATAAAACCACCACCACAAAAAAACCCACAAAAAACCCCAAACCAACCAACCAACCAACCAAAAACAAACAAGAAGAATATCAACAAAAAAAGACCACCAAACCAAATCCCAAAAGTTTTCAGAATTAGCATTTGGAGTTGAGGGGCTAAGTATGCGGAGATTGGGGCAAGTATATTCAGAGGCCCAGTAACAATTTCTATTAAATATATATGTCAATTCTATTAAAAATATATGTCAAATACTGTATTCTTAACATCATTATAAGTAATAAAAATAACAGCAGTATAGTAACAGCACTGCTAAAAGAAAGGATAGGATAGTACTTTTTGCTTAATTTTGTTTTCTGCTATGTTCTTTGTTTTTCCTGTGTGTCTCCGTACAGACCAGTTGCACCTGGTCTGCCTCCCATACATAACAATGTGGTAGCAAGAGAAAAAAGGGGGCAAAGAAAATGTGGACATTAAACTGCTATAAAGCTTCTCCATTTGGAGACAGGATGAAAATGCTTAAATGTCATAAGCATAATTTTGAAGATCAATTATGGAGGTGTCTCTTCTGACTTATATGCATTTTTGACAAATCTAAGTAACAGATAAAGACTGCCACTGAAGAGAAGAGGGGGTCATGTGCTTGATTTGGAACGTTACCTAAAAACCCGTAACAGCTGCCCCATTTCCCTTGCTATCTGTACAAAACAACTGTTGAACTCTCCTAACAACTCCCTGCCTCAGCTTCACATACTCCTTTCCTATCTGGCACAGCACCTTCTGCTATGATTTCCAAATGTCCTCTTGACACAACGCTTGTGCACGTACTGCTGCATCTGTTACTAATTAGGACGGGATATTTAGCCTGGTTGGAGAATGACGCTCTTTGGCAGGGAAAGGAAGCCGGCCAGTTAGAAACACCTTTTCACTCTATTCCTATTAATTTTCATACACAGCAAAACAGAAAGAAAGGAACCTGTGAACCCTCTACAGAAGGCCAGCCTATCTGTGCAGATTAGGGTTTCTTCCCAAGATGCTGGAAAATTATTTTTTTGCTTTCTTTTGAGCTCCCAGTCAGTCTGGCATTTTCCCACGTACCTGTCCATGACTTCTACCAACAGTTGTAAAAACTCTGTCTAGGCTTTCACAGACTGAACAACAAACTCATCTTGTATAATTCAGCCAAAAACTATAGTATGACACTGTGGAGCAGAAACAGCAGATAATGATCAACTTGTCAGGAAATGTATAGAGCAGACAAGAAAGCCTTTAAAGCTTGCATTAGTTTAATATGCAAACATTTTGGAGCAAAGGAACAGGGTATTTAGTACCAATAAAAGTTATAGTAAATTAAAGTACATTCTTGTCAATATTCAATGGTAAACGTGGTGCTGCTAATGCCAAAATGACATCCCCATATAGGACCGGTTCTTCAGAATACTGCAACTGTCATATTCAGTGAGTCTGTACTCTGTCTTGCAGGATTTCAATATCTACAAGTAACATAAAGCTGTGGTCATCTAGGTCAGCAAAGGTGAGACTAATTTAATTCAATTTTGGATACCCATAATGCACACAGCACAGTCAGCACCCTTTACAATCAGTGGAGAGAAACAGGTGACATGTAAAATCAGAGGGACATCTGCTTTATGATGAGCTGAATTAGGGTTGAAGAATGCCTGTCATTCTTGTGTTACTGTCAATCTATCTCCTAAGCATCTCTAGGTACAGGTGTCAAAAATTTCCCAATTTTCTTTTGCAATCCAGGTGAACGGAGTCGATTGGTGACACTTTTTTACTGCAGGGCCAACTGAAGGAAATGCTTTGCAGGATCTACAGTTCAGGAAGAGCTGGTAGTGGATGTGAAGGTCTACAGCAGGTTCAGCTGTGGAGAGCATGGGAGTTTGGGAACTGGTGAAGGCAGTGAAAAACTTGCTGTAATGGAAATTCTGGTTAGATACAAAAATTGGGGTTTCTTCCCCACAGTGAGGGTGGTCAAGGACAGGAATAGGTTTGCCAGGCAGTGTGTGGAACATTCAAAACTTGAAAAAGCCCAGAAAACCTGATGTAAGGTCAAACTCAGCGCTGCATTCAGCAGGTGGGTGGGCTAGAGACCCGAAGAGTTTTCTTCTGATTTAAATTATTCTGTGACTGAATGATTCTATGACTCAATAGGGGTCATACAGAAGAGATGCTTAGCTGTTAACTAAGAAGGCTTCTTCAGTTTAATAACACGGGCTTTAGAAGTTCAGCTTTGAATGAAAACAGTAATGTCTGGCGATGTGGTGAGAACTGCTAAGGCTTTTCCAAATCAAGGCTTCCTTAAACATAATCACTCCAGAAACAGATGAAGACCCAAGACCATTTCTTCCCTGCTGCCGCAAAGGAACAAAGAATGAGTAAACTGACCAAAAAAAAAGAAAAAATCAAAACAATCTTACAGATTGTCCCAGACCATGCCCCTCTGATGAGCCAGTATTCTGCTGCTTTCATGTTATAGAGCATTTTCAGAGTGTCCCTGATTTTCACTTTACTCATATAGTTATTCTTACCCTTCCCCTCCTTACTTCAGCTCTTTCATGCATTTTTAGTACACTTCAGCCATACTCTGCTCTCCAATTCAGTCTTGACTGGAACTGCAATTCTAAAAATTACTTTATTTACTCTCTCTCATGTGAAGACAAGAGATAAAAACATTCCGTTGAATACACAAAACAAAATGCATATACACACTTGCTGGTTCTGTTTCCATCTAGTGGACAAATGATGCTTAATTTTTATTAATTTCCATATACTGATCTGTTTGTTTTAGTCCAAAGAGCTTTACAAAATTCACAACCAAGCCAGAAAATGGGTATTTGCAGAACAATGTATGAAATTCTGATTCACTGCAGGCTTTTCATCATAATAACATTTAGAAATAGGCTTCTCAGACATCTGGCAGCATGACTAGGAAAATGATAGTTGCACATCTCTAAATACACATGAGCATTTCTAACAGTAAATCTTACTGTTTCCGTGGAACCTCTTACTCCTCACAAAAGAAAACAAAGCTGAAAAACATTGCTTTAAATGCTTGTGCCTCTGTCAGTAAAAAATGGTGCCACTTATTAAGAAGGAAAACCCCTTATTATGAGAATTGTAAGTTCTATTGACAAATGGAACAGCTCATCATGTCCAGGACAAATGTTATAAATCAACAATTAGTGATAACAGGCAGAGATTTAGGGCTCACTATGCTGATATAGAAAAAAAAATCTCCAACTTTCATGACAATATCACATGTAGATTCCAGTTGCATCTGCTCAGAAGATCAGGTCAAGCCATTATTTTAGAGTGGACTATGTCTGGACTATCATCTTAAAAAGGATCCTTAATTCTTCCTAAAGCACAAACAAGCTTGTGATAGCAGACACAGCTTGTGTCTCACCAAATCTGCGTCAAATCACACAATCAGCATGATGAGAAATTTACTATTTCCTAACCCTGAACAGAAATTGCTTGCTTATTTCTGGAGGCAACCTAGCTCAAAGCATTAATACATTTATGTTTTGCATCCCAAATTTCCAAAACATGGGAATGGGTTCTTATGCTGACTGTGGTATGTGTGGAACTCATGTATAAAACTCCAGACACTCATTAATAAAAATATCGCCTGCCTTGTTGTCATGTTGCTTTACGTTAAAAATACGTAGTTGCTACAAATTCCTTTATTCTACTAGGAAAGAAAAAGGCTAAAATACTTTTTGCTGTAACAAATTCTGCATTCAAATGCAGAAATAGCATTTCAATAGCAGTATCAGCCTTCTTAATTTATCCCTCCTTTTTCCAGAAAGTTTCATACTCAGTTTGCAGTTTTTAACTGCTCTGGTCTTCCAGTAATTTCTTTGGTTGCAATTCCATGTTCTACTCAATGAATGCTCAGTACCAGGGCTCTGGCAGAACAGGTATCCTTCAGTACAGATCATAATTTTCTGTGTTTCCTTCCCTGAGCCACTTAACAATGCTGGCCATTTTCTCACATTAAGTAAAATAAATTCTGGAAGTGTTTTTAATTTTGAGTGTTGTTGGGGGCAGAGGGTTCTCAGCTCCTTGTAGAATGAAATTAGGGCCTAACAGTCATACTTGATCACTTGAAATATAAATGTTCTGCCAGAAATTAAAAAATTACCCGCACAGGACTATAAACTGCAAAAGAAAGCAGCGAAAATCTACTCCTACAAGTATTTCAATACAAATGAAACTTAAAATCAGCAAACTCTGGATTTGCTGTTCTTTCAGAATATAGACAATGTTGTTCCTATCTTTCAACTTAATATATATCAAGTAATGTAATTATCATTACAATTACTAAAAGAGTATTTCTCTCGATAAGAGCAGTCCACTGTGTGGCTAGCTTTCAATCTCACCCACCACCATTCACCTTCTCTCCTTTTCTGTTTTTCTCCTCACTTATGTGACATGCAATGATCTTTCAAGAAGCACCCTGCTGTGAGCATCTGCAGAGAGCACACCCTCATAAATTCAATATTGCCTACCAGAATGATCTGTACCATAACATTTTTTCTTTGTACACTTTGCGTATATTTTTCAAGTTTCAGGCATCCTTTAAATCATTCTACAAACACAATGACTCAGAAAAGTCAAAGTATTCTTATAAATTACATATGGTAAATAAATGAAACTCTCAATACTTGATAGGAATTTTTGATCTCAGCAGACTAAAAGCTAATAAAATATAAAGAGTGTTACCAGCATTACAAACAAAATCTCCCTATTCCATGCTTTCAGTGAGGGGAATAGTATCTGAAGTTAAGTAAAAAAAGAAACACAAAAAAAAATTTTCTTCCACGCCTTCCCAAAACATCAGATTTGACTTGCATACCCATGGATCCTTCAGTAACTAAAAATCAAAACCAGATGTTCTCTATATTACCAAATTATAACCCATCCATATAGCACAGATTTTAAAAACATCACCTAATAGAAATATGCAAAAATCAATAAAACAAGAAACCTGCCTCTCCATTAGGATATTAGTTGTTTCTCTGACAAGTCAGCACATTTTCAATCATCACATTTCTGGAAAAACACTGTTTCTTTATATTGGTGTTTTCCTCAGCAGTTAAGTGAAAATAATACTCATGACACTTGTTGTAATTCTTTATTAAATCTCTATTAAGTATTCTCATATTTTCAAATTTCTAAAAATAATTTATCACAACACACTGTACTACTACTACTACTACTAAAGTATTTAACTTCTTTTAAATCAAATTGGAGCATTAGTATAGGCTAGGGTTTTTTGGTTTTGTTTTTAAATTATATTGTGTCTTGCCTTAAATGGGAGAGCAAGTCATAATCCTCCCACAGCAGTGATGGTGAGATTGCTTTAAATTAACAGGCACAACTAATAATTACTTGAAAACAGCTCATACTGTGGTGAACCAAATTCCACAATTTCTGTCTCACCAAATCTGCTAAGGTTTTACTGATCTATTTATCCAATGTTTTTGTTAGCTGTACCTCTTTGCTCTTAATATAAATGCAAAAATTGTACACTTACGAAACAATACAAAACAAAGACTGAACATTGATTTCAATTATTGAATTTTTTTCCACATAATTAAAAAATACAGAGTGGGAATTTGGATTTCATATGCAGCCAGCAGCAGGTTTGATACAATTCACTATGTTCTGTTCTATCTTTTTGCGTAAACTGTTCAGCTGCTTATTTTTGAGGAGAAAGGAAAAAAACCAGCACAACCCCCCACCCTTAATCTCTAATTCTCTAATCACACAAAATAAATACTCTAAAACCTAACAACTTTAGATAGCCATGCCTGAAGTTTCTCCCTTAGTTCTATTTTCAGTTCTCTTGCTACATCAGATGGGACCAGCTCGCTGCCAAGAGCATGTGTTCTTGGATGTGGCTGCAGTTCTTGAGGACGGATAAAGCCTCCTCAGCTGGAAAAACCTGGCTGCAGAAGGAACTATGAGAAGAAACACTGAGTGCTGCCCATCCTTGTTCCGAAATGTTCTGAAATTTTTCTTCTCATGTTTTTTTCCTGTGTTTGTTTTTGTTTTGTTGTTTTTTACTCTAACTGGAATGGTACTCATTTCATACCAAGAGCAGAAAAGGAGCCAAGGACTCCCTCAAGCTGACTACAGACTAGACAATTTCCAGCATTTTCTGTGGAAATAGCACAAGTACCAGAATGGAGGAGAACACAGCAAAACAGGAGCTGCCCTTATTATCTACTATATTTCTATTACTCCTGCTCAATAATTGAATTTTCATTTGGGGACAATGTTTTTAAACCCTAGCTTAAGGCTGGCAGACAAACAGAACAAACGAAAAGTAAGACTTTTGAGACCCTTACTCTTTTATTGTTTTCTTTTTAAAAATGGCTTTTTAGTATTTGTCTCAATCAACTACTTTTGACCATGTTTCTCCAGAAAGCTGGTGTCAGATGCAATAATTAGTAAAAGAGGGACTAGACCCAACCAGAATTACTTTCACTATTTTGCACACCCTGGGACAGAGAGTAAAATTAGCTATGACAGTGGGCCTCTTCTCTCCAGCATACAGCTTGATGCAACCTGTGTGCTGCCATCAGGTAGTGTCTGCACACAGCAATCCAGCTGGTCTCTGTGCACAAGTGAGAGACACCTTTGCTGTTGAGGTTCTTGGCTCTTCATTTTAGGACTGTGACTATACGGCCATCTGAGGAGTAACAGCTTGGGAAACATCACTGAAGGTGAAGGAAGACCTCCAAAGAATCTGTTCCAGAGCTCTGCTCATTCTTACTGGGCTTCTCTGCACTTTTCCAGCTCTGCTGCGTGTCTTTGGTGTGGGGAAGAATGGAGCTGTGACAGGCACTGAGATGACCTTCTTGGGGACAGCCTGTCAGAACTGCAAAATCCCATCTCTGAGTCATAACACTTGGAGCACATGAATTTATGTGCCACATCAGGGTTGTATTTTGCCCACAAGCATCATTCAACATTCATCTACACTGAGTATCATTTGCTGATTTATTATCCAAGCATTTGCCTTGTAAGGACTTTCTGCAGCTCTTTAGCTGGCCTTTTGTGGTTTAGTGGGGCATCCACAGACTTCTTGTTTTGCAACCTTCAGCATTCTCCTCCTTTGTTGAGTCGTTTATGAAAGCGTAGAAAAGAACAGGTCCCGGCACAGATGTCATCTCACCGACTCCTGCTCTCTGCTCTCTAGCCTGCCTGTCCATGCAAGTACTACCTTTCTTACATCGCTAAGGGATTAACTTTTCCTTACACAGATGTGAATGGTCTTCCTCCTATTAATGCTTGCTTTATGAGTACCTACTATTTTGTTTCTGTACACTAATGAAAATTCAAGATGAAAAAAATTCCAGTCAATTGCGGTCAACCTACTAGACTTCATATAATTTCCTGAACTGATGTACACCCCCACACAGATTTGCTGGTTTGGCACACTGTGCCTCCTGCTTTTAGGGAAGAGCTCTCTCTGACCTTGTGTCAGCTGGGATAGAGCTAGCTTTCTTCCTAGCAGCTGGTACAGTGCTGTGATTTGGATTTAGTATGAGATCATAGTGGTGACACAGTGATGCTTTAGTTGTCGCTCAGTGCTTACCCTATGTCAAGGACTTTTCAGACAGGAGGCTCTGTATCTGGCCCAAGAAATGTAATTTTTGGGGCTTTGTAAGTTTTCTGAACATTTTTATTCACTGATTCTACATGAAATGTTAAATTAAACTAGAGGTCTCAGTAACAGAAAAAAGAGAGAAATTAACTCAGCAGGAAAACTGAATCCTGACTTGTGAGATGGCTGTGATTCAATTCTGTCCTGGAAGCATGTAATTTAAACTTTCCATACAACTTCATCTTTGAGGATGAAAGAAGGATTTCAGTTTCAACAGCTTTCAACACATACCACTTTAAACACACCAAAACCAATTTTAAATAAAAAATAAAAACATATAAATGGAAAAAAAGTCCCTTACAGTAAGAAACCTCCCAAAACACTGAACTGAAATGCCCAATATATATTTCTGTCTCCTCTAAAGATATTTCATTTGCTCTATTTTGCTGTGTTTTATGAACAACGAACTATTTTAAGCTTCTAAATTGCTGTATGAATCACACTTATGATAAAAGCCAGCAGAACACATTTGAACTTTGCACACATCCATCTCTCCTTGTTTTTAATGGTTTAGAACAGCCCTAATGTATTTACACAGGTTAGGCAGCTTAAAAGCTGGAACACAGGAAACCTCTGGGCTAAGCTCAATATGATTAAAATTCACAGTAATGGATGAAAAGAAAAATCAGAACACACTACAGCAAAAAAAAAATTTCTAAACAACTGTTTTGCAAACACTTTAAATTGCAAAACTTCGTTGTTGAAAAAACAACTAAATACAATTTTCTCACAATGAAAAATATTTTATTACAAATTTTTTTTCATTTTTCAAAAGATAATTTGGCAAAAGGATAAAATATTGCATCTGGAATAGTACATGTCATGCTTTAAAGTAATCCATACTCCTAAGAATCCGTCTTCTCCAACAAAGCACTTTATGAAGTGAAAGAAATTGAAGTCAATTAGAAACTCTTGTTGTGTTCATGGTTCTACAACTACAACTTTAATATGACAATATCTGTAATTTTATTTCAAGGAATTGAAACCAGAGATTTATCTACTTGGAGATCTATAAAGATGTTTTAAGTGGCCCAAGTAACACATACAAAATATTATGGTAACTCATCAGAAATACAGATAGCAGTAAGGCAAGTTACCTTGAGGGTGGAAAAACAAAAGTCTTCTTCTTTTACAACTTCAATATTGATATTTCACTAAAAACGTTTCTTTCTAAGATCATTAAATCTTTTGTAGCTTGAACAGGTCTCTGCTTAATTTATACAATTCAGTTTAACTAATTCTTAAAATTCTTTCAGACCATTTAAAAAGAGTGAAACTTTTATAAAATATATTTTATATTCACACTCTTTTTGTAATGTTTTTTCTTCATTAGTAAATTACGTAGGACTAGGAAAAAGAGGGAATGGGCATCAGGAAGCCTACATATGCAGAGATGTTTAACTTACTATTCTCACTTTCAGTATTACAGAATCAATTAGGTCGGAAAAGATACCTCAGATCATCAAGTCCAACCTATGACTGAACATCACCATGTCTACCACATCATGGCACTGAGTGCCACTTCCAGACTTCCCTTAAATACCTCCAGGGATGGTGGCTCCACCACGTCCCTGAACAGTCCATTCCAGTGTCTAACCATAATTTCTGTGAAAACATTCTTCCCAATGGATGACATAAACCTAGCCTGGCACACCTTGAAGGCCATGTCCTTTCTTCCTGTCTCTTGCCACCTAGGAGAAGAGACCAACCTTCACCTGGCCACAGCCTCCTTTCAGGCAGTTGTAGAGAGTATAAGGTCTCCCCTGAGCCTCCTTTTCTCCAGACAAAACATCCCCAGCTCCCTCAGCTGCTCCTCACAGGACTTGTCCTCCCCAGCTGACCCTTCACCAGCTCCGTTGCCTTTCTCTGAACTCACTCCAGCACCTCAGTGTCCTACTGGAAGTGTATATTGTTATTATTTACATTCATTACAGGTAAAGGATTATTATTAGCTGGTTATGAGCTCCCCCAGTTTAAAGCAAAATTGTAATTACGGGAAATACAAGCATAACAACAGTGTGTCAACTAGGTATAAATTGCATCTCAAAATCCCAATAAGTATCTCTAGTCACCTGCAGTACCATAATAAATCATACTACTAATAATAAAATAAAATTATTAATAAAATTAAGTTAATAATAATTAAATTAAATTCATAGAATATATAGTCTCCATTTCTTCAGACTTAAAAATCCCTTCAAAACAAAAAAAGGAGGAAAGCAAGGGAACAACCTAATATATTGCACAAAGTCACACAGTTAGGGGATCATTAAGGCTCATGCTCCTGTGACACCTGTGGCTCATCCTTAACTTAAGAAAGGACCTGCTGGTGGCTAAAAGTCCTCACACACAACACAAAAGTGCTAGACAGGAACAAGTGCTAGCGTGCTGTCTCAAATGATGCTATAATTAACATTTATACTAATCGAGTCAGTGTTTGGGTATGCAGAAGAAATTGGCAGGTTAGACTGTTTTGAAGGCAGGGAGGGAGCCAAGCATTGCACTCTACTGCTGGTGTTTCTTTCGTCTCACTAAACTGTGCCAAACTCACAGTCCAAAGCAAATGTGTAGCTCAGCCACTGACAACGCAGCCTTTTCCACAACATTTTGTCAGTATGTTCCAATGTGCTTCACACAGATCTGCTTTGACAGGACAATGGCACAGTAAGAGAAGTCCTTGTTTCTTGACCCTAGTGATTCTATAATGCTGCTTACTAGCAAGTAGCTTGGCTTCAGTAGCAGACCTAAAAGCTTTCAAAAACTAAGCAGCTTAAAAATAAGTAAAATTTAACCTATCAAAAAGAATATCTAGAACTGATAAGAGCACCCGCTTGTATAAGGTCCTTCCACAAACACTTGTTGGTTAGCAGAAACCACATGCCAGTGACATTGCCTTCTCCTGTCCAGCAGACACCTTGGGTCACTACCTGCCACCAAGAATGGCTAGGTCACTTCCACCTCCTCCAGACTTAAGCCATCTGAGCTGAGATTCTCCACATCAAGTGCACACCTCACAGTGAAAATATTTTAGAAAACTTCACACAGAACAATACAGCCTTTCCGAGTACAAAAAAGGGGACAAAATGGGTTTATAATTCAAAACACAATACTTTCTTCTTTGAAAAGCTCCAGCATTTGCATTTTTATGTTTGCATCATATTTAATTCTGTGGGGAAAAGGGCTGTTGGGCTACACTCGCAACAATTAAAGAAAAAGTGAAAATTTCTTAGGATTGATTGTGCCTTTCTGTTGGCGCTGAGCACACCAGTGAACTGAAGGAGCACCAAGGGGTACTCTGGGCATTTCAGTGCTGGAGCAGTCCAGTAAGACACAGTGTTCCAGGTGCAGTTGATGCTTCCAGAATCTGTAACATGAAAGGCAACCTTTCATAATTCAGCTTGACCATGCTACACCAGGGAAGAAACATACACACACACTAATGTGCGTACACTGACACACAGATGGAACAGTATGTCTGAACACAAGCTCCATTCAGATATAAAAGTGTGGGTGGCCATTTCGGAGTTTCCCATGGCAACAATTAGTTATGGGCCCACATTAGCACAAGTCCTTGCCTGTTGGAAGAAAAGCATAGTTTCTGCAAGTATGCAGATTTATGCAGAAAACAAATATGCACTGGAGGACACTTCAGTGCTTTCTGTGCTTGCAGGTGGTGTCCCTTACCTCCTGACAAGCACACAGCCATCTTTCCCTGCCTTGGCAGAGGAGGCAGCCTGCCAGCTTCCTGAACACTGGAAGAGGAGATAGAATTTTCTATCATTTTGCTCTGCACAATAAATGCAGTGCTGTTGATAGAGGATATTGCACAACCTCAGCAATTTCATTCACCATAATATCTGATAAATTCAAACCGATTAAGATCCTTAAAGTGCCTTCTCACTTTTCAGCTAGGGAGCTTGGACACAGATATTAACCAATTTTCCAAGGACATGGAGGAATTTCTATGGCACAGCCAGATCTGAAAGTTTGTTTCAGACCAGTGTCATTATTGTAAAACTATTATTCTTCCAGAAGTCACAGGGATTTTGCCTTTTTTAGGATAAGTAAATGGCTTTGGAAGCTCACCCATTCCTGCCAACATGCCTCAGCCTTATCTGAAGAGCTCAGCCTTATCTGAAGAGCTCAGATTATTGCTACTTCTTTGCCCTTTTGCTGAGGCCAATGAGACCAATAATCTGCCAGTAAAAATTCAGGTAATTCCTGAATTCCCTCCAGGAAAAAAACAAAAAAACCAACCAACCAACCAACCAAACAACAACAACAAAAAGGTAATTTCACACCAATCATGTGGGAACCACCTATGAATATTTAAAAAACCCAACTAAACACCCATCTCACTCATGTCTTAGAAGAGAAATAAACACTTGAGAACTCAGGACAGCCCAAATCTCCTAGGGACATATCTACCCTGCACCCATCGCAAATATAGAACCACTTTTATTCCTTATTTAAGACCTAAGACTTGCCCTGATTAAAAGGAAGGAATGCATTTTTATGCATTTTTGTAAAAAATAATGTCTTTTTAACCTGCTGCATTTAAATGCCATGGTGCATTAACAACCAGGAAATGCTGGGAGACTTCCCCACAGATACAAGTCACAACACCTTTACCTCCAGTAACAGTATGATGGATTCAGGGCTTTTATAAAAGTAATTTGTTAGAAAACTAAAGCAGCTTTTTATAAACTACAATTGAATGCACGATGTGATTACCACAGCGATTAGAACAACATAGAGACACCACTTCTCTGTAGATCCAGGAGTGCTACCAATGTAAGCCAAACCTTATTTTTATCAGTCCCCACCTGTGTTCTTAGATGGGGTTAAAAGCCACATACTAAAGTTAATAATCTGTTTCCTTTAGGGGCAGCTATGACCTTGGGAAAAACAATGCTATTTCTAGAAAATCAGTGCTTGTATACAGGTATCTTGGGATTACTGGAGCTGTTAATTGTATTTCACACATCTTTGTAAGTTGCTGAGATGTGAAACCCATGAAGTGAAAAGCACTGACACAGTCATAACTCATGTTTCTTGAGGAATTTCCAGGGGGTATAATGAAATTAAACAGCAAGGCTTTAACTGTTGACACTTTTCTAAAACAAAAGAAAACAGAGCCTCATTTTCTTAAGAAAAAATACCCTTTTAGGCTTAACAAATGGAACAATAAATACATTGAATTTCAGTAGTTAACAATCTCTCATAACTGAAAAACAGCATTTAACAATAGTTTACAATCAAGTTTTCTGTTATAAAGCTGGACAAGCAGACCAAATGCTAACTCTGATAGATATAATCCTTGCAGTCCTTCCTGTAGCTAAAACTGCTACTTAAGACTATTAGCTAGAAAAACTGGCATAGTGGAATATCAGCACTGCTGCACTGAGGTGATAAGATAACATTTCAGACTGGGAGCTCTGCAAGGGGAATATATTTATTTTGAGATGGTCAGGACTTCTGCAAAGAAACCCTCACCTCCTGCAGAACACCAAATGGAAGCTGTCACTCACTTATCTCAACAAAACATTTACAAGCTTGTACCACATGCAAACGTGCCAGATTCTGTAACACATGTTCCTCCTGGTAAAAAACAAATGTTTCTTGACTCAGAGAGGAAAGAAAGGACAAACCAGAGAAGAAGCTACTTTTAATTATGAACAGTGTTCAAAGCCTTGGAAAAGTACATAGTATCAGCTGCATATTTTGGGCCACCACACGAAATTTTGACAGCTTTGTCTTTGTTACTTCTCTTAACATGAAGCCTCTGTCAGGAAGGTTCTTGCAATATTATTACAAGTATTTTTATAGACAAGGATTTAACTCAACCGGCTTGGCCAGGAATGGGAGTTCAAACACAGTCAGCTGTGACAGCTGGATAGCCTGAAGAGCTCCCAGTGCATTCTTTCAAGAGCAAAGTCTTGCCCTCTACATCTGTAAAGTCTAGCATCATCCAGACAGGACTTTAATTTAGTTCTGAAGGTCCCTATGTGTTGAAAGGCATGTGACACGAGTTTGAGGAGATACTCTGGGTTTTTCTGATAAACTTATATAGTTTCCTACTGTGCAACTGCTATGGAACCAGAAAGGAAAGACAACAAAATATTTGTCTCACATCCATTTCACTACTTGTGGACCTGCCCTATATGCTTCTCCTTTTACTGCAAAGTGGATTAATAGATCTACACAGCATGACGGCTGAGCTCTGGAGCCAGGTGGAGATATCCTTGGGTAGGT
Source organism: Dasyornis broadbenti (assembly GCA_013397935.1). Taxonomy (NCBI): domain Eukaryota; kingdom Metazoa; phylum Chordata; class Aves; order Passeriformes; family Dasyornithidae; genus Dasyornis; species Dasyornis broadbenti. The sequence goes on from VZRN01005615.1 coordinate 200,432, forward strand.
AACAGGGCAATTTCAGACAGGACAGTTACAGTCTAAGCTAACTCAACAAGTCAGCAGAACAAACATCCTCTACAAATCCTCTGAAGCACATATTGGAGAATGAACTAGTTCACTAGGAAATAAATTATATTGTTTATGTACACACGCCAGCATTCCTGATATTTTTCATTAGTGTTTTATACTCCCCCCCCCCTTTAAATAAACCACTCATATTTCCTTTGCCCTATGAAATAAATGGACTTAATAAAGTGGTGGAGAATAATCAGACCAGTGACTTAGGCTTCCAGACACCTCACTGGGATGAACCCCAAATACCACATAGACTATGACAGAAAATACTTCTGTGTTATACTCCACCCTCAATCATTTCTGGTGTAGGAGCCCTCTAAAAGAGACACCAAGAACTTCAAAAGGTATTTCCTTTCCTTGCCAAACCATGAACCACTAGCAACTTCCTTTTCTTTAATAATTACTTTTAACTTCCAGAAAAACTCTTCACTGCAAGCAAAGATCAACCCAGTATATAGACAAGGATTAAAACAGATGGTTTGAATTAAAACCTATACAACAGTAACTACAGTTGCTATCAGCATTTCTACTGAAGTAATTACATTGACTATTAACAACTTGATCACTAACAGTAAATAATAAGTAGACCATGCTCACATTTATAGTTATTACCTACATTTGCTTCCTTAAAACTTGCAGTTTTCCTGTTAGAAGTAAAGTATCACATTATTCTTTCTTAGTGTTTCAGCAGTGAGCAGACCAGATGCAAATTCAAAGGGCATAATGTCATTATTTTACTAGTACATGTTTTTTGTTGAAGATTTAATATTTACTAAATACTATCTGTTTTTCATGTTATACACTAGGTATAGGTAGCAAACACAATGTGTCTTTTAAAAGTAACATGATGTACATGGTGTTTGGCTGCCAGGCACCTAATTGTTCTTGCTATTTTGTCTTTACAAGGTGAAAAACAGAGGAGAGTTCTAGTAGATTGGGATTCAAGAGTAAATTCTTGATACAAGTCAGTTTTCAAATTTGCTTCTGAAGTCTCTGTGTCAGCCCTAAAGCCAAGACTACACATTTCTAGGCGAGTAATAAACAAAATCCCAGACCAAACACAAAATAAACAGATTTCCTTTCAGCATGTTTTTCTGACTATGCCCAGGGTAGTTTGGGATAGCCCACAGAAGACAGACTTCTTGGTCTGGGTGAAATTCTCGTGTTTCCCTGGGCAGCCCTCACTCCACCACTCCAGCAGTGCCGTGCCGAGTGTTTGTGCACACAGCTGTGGGACTCCAGCAGACCCACTCACATCCTTCTCCATCATTCCCTTGGCACCTTGCAGAACTGCACTGGTTTCCTTCCCAGCCCACCACAGAGCTCTTCCAGCAGAACAGATCTTGATTTACCTGTACAATCGATAGACAGGAGATACCCTTGGATGTGGGAGCTCATAATTTGTTCCTTTTTTTCCCCTTTTGATTAATTTTTTTAATCCATACAAGTCCTTCAATTTTATCCATGGTATTTTTTAAAGAACCTTTGCTTACAGTGCTGTGTCAAAAGCTCTGACAAAATCCACACAGAAGGGAGTGAACAGCTCTCTGTCTTCTTGACTAACGTAACAAGAATGAAACACAGGACTGAACTGACATTATGCATGGCTCTTTAGATAGCCCACCAACTCTATCACCCTATATCATGGCTGTTCTACACTCCTTTGGACTACATGATTTAGTAGAAGATATTTAATATCTGTTAAAAAAACCCTGTACTTCTACAAAAAGAGTCATCACTGCATTATGGAGGAAGAATTCAAAATCCCTAGCAGGGTGACAATCTGTTAGCTATTCTGAAGAAAATTGACCATTGCTGTTACTACTTGATTTTAGAGCATGCTCCTACAAATGGCGAGAATAGCAATCAAAGGAGAAACCTCTGTCTGGTTAAGTAGCAGGACTTGTTCCAGGTTCAGAAGTGTCTTGGTTTGGAAGACAGGCGTTTGCTAAGGCAGGTGGAAAACTGCCTTACAGGATATGACCCTCCCTCCGAATTGTTGTAAGGTCGAAATCAAAGGCTCTCAGGCAGAGATATGGGAAAAGGAATAACAGTTCTTTACTCGTATCTATAACGAGGGAACAAGCAACAATAACAGTAGCAACAACAAATAAACCAACCAGATACCCGGTGGCAGCTTTCTCTAAGCAGCCAGACACCGCCCCTCCCCTTTGGTACAGTTACGGTCACGGCTGGCAGGGGTGCTGTGATGTGAGCTCAGGACCTCGGTGATGGCAGACGGAGCAGAGGGCGAGGCGGCCGCACGGCGAGCAGAGCTGTAGCAGGGAATCTCAGGGCAGCAAACCGGGTGGCAGAGCCCGTCCACTCGAGCCGGCGAACAAAAGGGCAGCAGAGACTCCAGCAAGGAAGAAAAAAACCCAGCAGCGCTGAGCTCCCGCGGCAGCAGCGAAGGGAAAAGAAGAAAACAGCAGCTGTCTCCTCCAAGTCCCAGGGACAAGTGTGTCTCTGCCCACGGCCAGCCACCTTTTTCTTCTCTCGCCACACCTGGCTATGTTTTTAGTCTCTTAAGTGTGTCTTTGTCCCTTAGGTACTCAGTCGTTATCTCTTAGGTACCCAATCGTTGTCTCTTAAGTACCGTCGTTAAGGCTTGTTAAAGTCTCTCTAGCCACAGGATGGAAAAATTCCCAACCTCCAACAAGAAGTTAGAGAGTCCTACCGGTAGTTTGCAGCTCTGCCTCTCACCTATTTTATCATTCTCCCACAGTTAATTCTGAGCACCTCTCCAGTAGTACAGAAGGGAAACACATTATGCCACTTCTATTCTCCAAGGGGAACCTTGCCAGAAACTTCTTGTGGAGGCTCACACCATGGCCAAGACCCCCAACAATATCTCGTTCCCATTCCTCTTTCCATCCTCAGAAGAAGTTAATCACCTGGGTACCAGTAGTGTGTTGGAGTGTAACAAGGAAGACGAGGGCAGTTGCCAGGGTTGGAAACAGGTAGCTGGAGGAGTTTCTGGTGCCCAAGCAATGAAGAATTCCTCAAGGCTGAAACTCGGCACCCTTCAGATGGTGGCTGCAGTATCAGAACTACCCAACTGTGCTGGAAGTTCTGCAGCAATCCTGAGAATCATCTGGTTGTGCTGTGGGCGGTGGCCATTGCAAAGCTTTCAGAGTTGCTCTGTGAAACTCAAGAATGGCATCTTGTGAACTCCTGCTCTAGAATATTTCTCATTCACTTCTGATCCCTTGGAACTGCTGGAATATTGCTGAGGTGCACACAATGCTCCCTAATTTACACTGGTAGAAACCAGGTCTGTTCAATTACAGCTCTCCAAATTTTAGCCACACTTATACTCAGTTTCCATTACAATCCCCACTGTCTCTTTTGAAGAGCACAGTATGGAAAGTGAATGTGCAACATTGCAAATAGTCCCTTGGTCCTAAAAATCTCTTGTGTTTTAAATCAAGCAGTGCAAGTTACTGCACAATAACTGCATCATTGTTTAAGTTAATGGAAAAGTCACCCCTTCTCATGAACATTTCATTATATGCTATGAATATGCAGCAACTAGAGGATATTTTTCGTGTTAGAGATGGATGGTATTGAAAGCAATGTGCTCTGAGTGTACTTTACTGTATGGAATGATTCACTATAACTGATAATCTGCTTTTATAATATAGACTAGTGTTTATTTGCTTGAAGTACTTTTCCTTTCCCTGGTGTAGAGTTAGTTTATTAACTGCATTGATTTGGCTAGTGCAGTACTAGAGACAAGTTTGGGAGAAAATGCTCTGGAATGAATGTTTCCTCTAAAGAAAAGGGTTTTAGCAATCCCTTCCCCACCAATACAAAACGAATTTTTAGCGGATGAAAGGGAAAAAAAATCCCGATGTATTTGACAAATAAAGTGCCCATACAGCACGGGAGAAAAATGAGTAACTGTTAAGATATTGAACCATTAGAACTTTACTCCCCCTGCCACCACCCATCCACAGCAGAACAAAAAACCCCAAAATGTCAGGGGAAGGGAAAAAGAAACTCTGCTGAATACATGGTAGGGAAGAACAAAATGGTGGACTCACTTCAGAGTCACAGCACTCATTTCTGGGCATAAAGCAGACTATCAGGAATAGAGTATCATCATAAAATCACCCCAAGGTACACACTGTTTCACTAATTTGCATTAAATACACAGTTACAATTAAAATACAAAGTGGAGTTAAAGTAAAAACTGTATCTTGGAATCTTCTCATTTGTTAGCTTCTTAGATAGTGGTAACAAACTGCTACGCATGGTTTTGTGTAATTTCCATCATCCAGTCTTCCTCCATAAGTACACAGGCTTCACTGCATGCGTGGGCAAAAGTTCGTGTTTCAAACTGATCTCAGTCCTCTGAAAGTAAGCCACAAGTGGCCACCATCAGTCAGTGGTTCTGGGTGCAGCTCCATCCTGGTCAAGGAGGAACAGTTCTGGTTCACAGGAGGACCAGTGTGTGTGTTGGTGACTTTGGCTGCAGTCTGTAAGTCTGCTTGGGAGAGCAAAGATATATGCTGGGATCACGGGCTTTGCCGCTGGGAGGGAGAAAGACTGACCCTCTCCTTCTGACTACACCAGGCACTAACCACTGATGTGTTGCTAATTCTTGCAAGTTGTCTCAAAACACAGCAATCAGAGGACAGCAAACCAGCAAGTCTCTGTTTAACAGAGAAGAAAATACGATGGCAACAAAAGAGCAATGCAGGAAATACACACAATAGCAGCAATATTAAAGATGACAGAGATAACTGGATGGGGAAACTATGGCATGTACGTTATTTTACAGAGTGTCTGACTGAAGCTGATTGTCCATGAAGTGTTTTTGGCAGGCTTGCGGGTGAAGATATTCAAAGGTTTGAAAATCTTCAGTAAATGCTGGAGTCACAGATGTGGTTTAGAGGACAGGACAAAGGAGACAAGTCTCTGCACCCCAGGTTAGCATTTAGCCATTGGTTCTCTTTGGATACAAGCCTAAACACAGACATTTATGGGCACAATTTAAGGCTTGAGATACCTTAAAATGTGTTTATTTTCTGAGTTTTCTTACAAAATATATCCCTGCCTGCAATTAATTTTCAGCATGTGTTTTCCACATTTAGAAACCCCAAATTGCTTTCTGTTAAAATACAGACAGGCAAAGTGAAATCTTTTCTTCTTCATGTGATACTGTCGCACAGGTCTAGACAAATGGCTTATCTGAAATATATACTACTGGCTAGGAAGCAAGAGCAGTAAAAGTAACCCAGAAGTGTTCTTCCTTGGCCTTCCCTCAGATTTTTCTGTTAGTCATCAAAGCCATCCTTAATCCCAATGGAAAGTGATGATGGAAATACTGTTTTTCTTTATGCCAAAATAGATCTTCTCTTCAGCTGAAATGACTTAGCCAGATCACAGTGGTATAACTTACGCTTCCCTGTGCCAAGCTTTCTGATTCTGGCTCTTGGAATGTTTCTGTAGCAATTTCTTCTACATAATGGACCACATTTCTTGCTCAGATACACTTAAACTTCAGGAAACAGGGCAACTATTCTAAAGGCTTTGTTTTCAGGTGGAAGTTTTAAACCTGCCTTCTCAAAAGTTCTGACTCCATCCATGTACACCAGGATGCACCACACTGATCACAGTTTTGAGCTTCTCAGATTTTACTGCCAGCTCTGCTTGGACTTGTGTTCCGTATCTGGCTGCATATAATTGAGGAAATAGGCAAAACAGAGAAAGGCCATAGCAAAGATAAACCAACTAGAAGAATTAAGAAGAGAAAATGACCACCAGCTATATTATGGCATTATTATTTACCAAGAAAAGACAATAATGCAGCTTAAACAAAGGAAGATTCTGTCCTTTTGTCCCTTCCTAACAGGATTAGGATTGTACTATATGCAACTATGTCTGGTCTTCGTGATTATCAAAATAATTACTAAAAATAAACAAATACTTGGAAAACGGTTTGTCACTGCACTGACTACATCTATAAAATTTGAGCTCACATAAATTACAAAACATGTTTACAGACAAGATAATTTTTCTGAATGGTTCAGGCCAAGCAAGGAAGTCTCTGGTAGCTCCTGACTCCATGAACTGATGAACAAAGTTCCCTTTCCTAGAAGAGAATATGTTGCCATTCAAAGGCACCTTTCTGCTTACTCTAATAATTCCTTCACGTGTTACAGAAGTCTTTAGACAACATGTGTCTGCTACTAAACTTCACAGTGACAGCAAGAACCCAACTGCCTTCCCGTCAATCCAGTGAGGAGACCCCTCAGCTGGGCAGCAACAGAAAACTTACAGCGTGTGGCTGAGCAGTTCTGACACTACCCAGAAGAAAGTGTGCAGAAGTATGCACATTGAAACAAGCCAACTTTAAGGATAAGGCTCAGTTCAAAATGAAGACTCCTAAATTTAGCTCTCTTTATGCCACCTAGGGCAAAATCCAGTTGCCCAAACATCTGTAGCTAACTCAGACTGCCTAGGACACTTTGCCTGCCTTCCAGCTTCTGCTTAAAATGGCACAGGTGTGCTATCTTGAAGTTTTATACAGGTTTGTTGAGTACCTAGAGGATATCATTATGATGAATCTTATCCTTAGGTGTCCAAGCTCCCAAGAGTCACTGCAGAGTTAGTAAAAACCATCCCTGGAACAAAGAATAGCCATTAGAGTTGATTGAATTGTCTGAAAAGAGATGGTCAAGTACATATCAGATACCTGGCTTGAAGGTTTTTAAAAGAGTTCTTTAAGGTGCTGATCATTCCAGAAAGATGCAGATCCCCTGGTATTGCTGGGAGCCCTGCACAGAAGTGTTGGCTGCTCAGGCATGTCTTTAATGACACTGAAGTCCTATGCACAGGTTACGGATTCAATCTCCAGCTCTGCAGCTGGAGCACTGATACCCAGTGCACACATATGGTTAAATAGTTTATCATGAATATGCACACAAATCATCAAAGCACAACAACAGACACTACTAAAACAAAAGGACATCCTGATAGAAAAAAATAAAATGGATTAGTTTTGTTTCAGAAAGGAAAAATAACTAAATCTATTTCTTACACAAAATTTATGCAAATAGAATATTTAGCATAGCAGATTGATAAAATAATTTAAAAAGATGTGACGGAAAAACAAATACATTTTTCAAATCCGATTAGATAAAATGAACAATAATTTCAGGCTTGTAGTTCTTAAAATTGTCATTGTACAAAACCAGTTCACTCAAAATTATTTTTCTTGTGCTATCATTAAATATGAATGCCTCTCTAAACCTGTTTCAGAGGATGAAATAACATCACTATAATAGTGTAATAATCTGGAATGAATTTTGATCTAGCATTAAAAAAATGGTAAAAGACATTTCTCATTTTTTTTTCACTGGGAAGAAATTAATTTTGGAACTACTTGAGCTTATGTATTATTTTATTAACTGGGACTAATTCCCAGTTTATTCATCTATGTCCTTATTTGACCTACACTCATCAGTTGTAGACAACGAACAAGCAAACAGCATTACAACATTTATTTTGCTTCTTAAGCATATTTCAGTCTGTGTCTGAAGCAATTCCCCTCAACTGCTTCTGATGTCATAGTAAACCAAAATACCTTGGTGAATTCTGGATACATACTTGAAACACCACATTTACATTAATGTAAAATCTCAAACACAAATTGCATATTTGCACACAAATAAAAGCTTTTATTTTTTTCCTGAACTACAATTAATATTGCACAGATGTAGGTGATCTGCTTATGAGGCACTACTCCTTCTTGTTTATGTACCTAATTAACTAAGTTAAACTAATATGTCAAAATCACAGAATTCTCCATTTTCAAAGCAACCTAAACTCTCAGAAGCTTAATTCTGCTGACTTAACAAAAACGTCTTCATCACCTGTGAAAAGGAGCCTTGCGCTTTCCAATCCTGAAGACACAAAACCCATTTACCCATGGTAATTACACACCTATTAGAAATGACCTTCCTATTATTGTGGCCTTTACTTTCTTTCTACCCTTGCCATCGTACATCAGGCAGCTCAAGGGCACGGATAGCATGTGGGTCAGCAACCCTGGTACAAAGCTGCAAGTCCCAGACCTGCCCAGCTCTGAATTACAGTCAAAGAGCAGGTGCAGAGGACACGCCTGGTCACATTGAGTATTCCCCTCTCAGAGACAGTGGGCACCCCTGTCCCTTCATGCTAGCTGCAGTCTCAGTTTAGGGAGCTGGCAAGCCAGCCTCTTTGCAAGAAGAGAGAATGAAAAATGAGCTAAAACAATAGAAAGCCACCATCAGAACTGTGTATCAGCCTGGAGACAGCAAATAGGTGGCTAAATGTCCAATTCCTGGTCTCAAATGTTGTGCAGTTGCCTGGCCAACTGCTGGCCTCACACCCTTGAACCCGCCAGAAAGAAACACGTATGGGATTTCACTCTGCCAAGGGTGGATCTGACCCCATGGCACAAAGCCAGCTCCAAGCACAGGCTCTTGTATGGCTGAACCTAAGCTTTGTTTACTTTCAAGACATAAAAGCATCCCCTGCACAAGTCTATATTACACTGGTTCAGTACTGGGCTTTGGTGCAAGACTACCAAACATATATAATTATTTTTTCTGGTGCCAGAAGAAATAGAACTACTGAAGTGAATTTTTTAGGGAACCATGACACCATAGATCCAGTCCCTAGGCAATATATCAGATATGGTACAAGTACAGAGCATATTTAACTAAGTTTATGGGTACATCTCAGCAAGACTGTGCTGGGCAGAGCACTGTAAGATTGTCAGGATTCATCACCCAAGTGGGGCTGGATGCTCATGAGAACTTTTGCAGATATGAGCACATTCACATGGGAGAAGAAAAGAATAAAAAACATAATAAACAGATCTTGTCTAATATGCTGTCCTAAATCATAAAGGAACAGCAAATGGATGTTCTTTCATGCTGTCATCTCAAATACCTCTGCTCAATTTATACTTCCTTCTCTGACTTCTCAACTGAGCATGTGCCCAACTCAGAATGAATGTATTAAAGCTGTTCAGTCATTAGCAATCACCAAACAAAGTGATTCCCTTCACATACAGAATCGTTAACAGTACAACAAATCAGGACATAAGTATTTATAACTGTATCTAGTATTTAAGCACAGAAACAATCAAAATATTTTTAATTTTTTGGTTCTGAAGGTAATCTCATGGAAGTTACTAATTCATCAGTATAGACAAAGTCACACAACGCTCTGGTCAAGACTTACTTATAACACAGATTTCTGCTGCAATTAGGACATCTGGACCACATCTCATCTGCCAAGGATCATATAATCCTCATGTGCTCTTAAAACTCAAAAGAGAAATCAGTTGGTTCAGTAGACTGCACTGGGGATTATTTTTCACTGTTGAATGAGCCTACTGTAAAATGCAGACATGGCAGGGGAAAGGATCAAGTCAGGACACATTAATTTTTGTTCTACTGACCATTCTGCAGTGGCAACGAATAGAAGCTACATGTATATATTTGATAAATGTTATATAAAAAGCCTGAACTAGCAGTCTTACTGATTTTCTTCCTGATAATACAGTGGACAAGTATTCGAGCCACACACATAGAAGTAAATAAACAGAAATTTGTGTTTTCTCTATCCAAATCTGTTTGTTAATAAATAGAATGAACTTTACAGAAGAATTATTTGAGAACTGATCCCCTGAGTTTTAATTATTTCTTATTTCAGCTTGATGTCTCCATTAAAATCAAACTAACACCCTGTATGCCTTTCTGGTGCTTCCGCAAATACAAGATATCTAGAAATTCAAAGTATGCAACTCCAAGAAAATACAGAACTGTATCAGGACAAAGTATTACGGTTATACCTTTAAAATGTAGGACAGTTGTGACTATTGGCCACTATGCCATAGCCTTTTGGCTTAGTACCATATTCTAAAACTAGCACTAGAAAGGCTAATGAACCATGGCTTGCAACTCTATAGATAATTAATTTTCACTCAGTGACACTAAAGTATGGAGGTAAAAAAAAGAGAGATATCAGAAATTTTCATTGAAAATTGTATCACTTTATTTAGAGTTTCCTGTGGAAGCTGTTTTCATCGCACTTTTTAAAAAATTGCTTGACAAACTGCCCTCTCTGAGTTGCTCTGCTAACACAGATTTTGTTAGGAAGTCAGGAGGGCTATTTACAGAGCCACCCAGCTGCAGCTGCTCTGTAGATTTGGGAGAAGCAGTAATACATTTGCATAAAATTAATGATTATGGAAAACTGTTACTGCAGTCTGTTCTGAAGACTAGAAAAGTACAGAGCCGACCAGGTTGAGCTGCACTTCTTTACATAATTAGATCATAGCAAGCATAAGCAGATCAATCTGACACAACATGCAAGGCCCACTGGAGTTTATGTGTTTTGTTAAATGAGTTAAAGACCAGTCCCAGCTGGCTGGTTGAGGGTACATGTTCCTTTGAAATCCCATAATCTGTACCCAAGAATTACTAAGTATATTTCTTATGAAACTTGTTCATATTCAAAGAGATTCAAAGCATACAGTCTTTAAATGCTTCCTCTGTATGTCCAAATAGTGCTACACATAACATATGAATAGACAAAGAGATTTGTTTAGGAAAAAACACTAGTTCACATTAAAAATTATCCCATAAAATTCTTTCATAATGTCAATAACCACACAAAGAAAAGCCAGACATGTAACACCAACGTTGATCCATCTTGCTTACACATCAAAAACTGTCTATGAAATTCACCTTCATTCTGCAACATGTCCCAACCTCATCCCTATATTTACAGAAAGATTAACTGATGCATTATTCACATTATGTACCTGGGTTACTGCAATCAGGCAAGTTGCACAGTCATGATAATCAGTATAATCAGCATAATGAAATCAGTATAAAAATACTGTTTATATAAAGCTATACACACATATATCTGCACACACAAAGGCATGGAAATGTATCATAAAACTTACCATCACTTGCAGAAAGTGAGTCATTTGCACAGATCAGTGCCAAAGTAAACAGCAGATGCCGAAGATCCATACTTCTAACTCTGTAATAACAAAAGACAGTATGAGAATTTCTTTATAAGCAAATACTATTAATACAATGTGACATTTAAATGATTATCTAGTTTTACAGAATTTCTGATTGGATTTAAACTAGAAGTATATTTAGTTTATTATTTATTGCCTCATAAAGTAATGCATCATCTTGCAGTCTAGAACAGAGTAAATATTTTATCTACAAGAGAACTAGCTTATGTGTCTCTAGTTCATTTAATACAGAGGGAGGAAAAATTAAGTCTTGTCAGTTGCTAGATTGCATCCACAAATGACTTTACAACCTCCAAGAATGCAAACCCTTACAATCCTAGTACAAACCAACAAGCTTTTACCATTTCCCTAAAAAAGCACACTCATCATTTTCCTTAATTCACTTGTGCCACACACACACATCCTACAACCCATCACACAATCCTGTTTTGAAGCACTGTTTTGCTGCTGTAATTTTCACCAACATCTGGTACGAACAGTGAAGGGCAGCAGCTGCTCTGTGCTGTGCAGACTTCTCTGTGCAGACTGTGCAGACTTCTGCACAAAATGGTACCCTGCTCCCAAAACCTCATGAGGTGTCTTCAGGAAGTATGGGGAAAGCATACGCAACATGGATTATGTTCTGACCATTTATAGCCATGGAGATTAACACAGACCTTCAAAACTAAAGCTACAACACACATGCTAAAATGAGCATGGATGTTGAAACAAGTCAGGCAGCAGCTTTTTGCTCTGTGGCACAAAACTACCACAATACACTGACTCAGAGAGGCAGCAGAGAGAGTAACAGCTCCACTTCCACATTTGACTGTAAATTGGTGTGACAGCCTTGATTATACATTGGACTGTTCTCAATTAGAGATTTTCATTCATTATCTAACAGGAGATTAAATAACAAGTGCCCAAACAACCAAGCCGTCTAATGAGTAACAATGTAAGTGGGTGTTATCAAGTAACAGTTCATGCTATCAAATCTGGGTGTCAAAAACTAGTCAGTTTCTTAGTGCAGTTATCAAAGTCTGAATTAGGTTAAAAACCATAACACTCAAGGGCGCACAGTATGTAAAGCTATAGAAATGCCAAATTTAAAAGGTAATTCCCTCAATTTGGTTACACTAAGAAAACAGAATGAATCCATGCTATTCACTACAAAACTTGAAAATCAGAAGGTATTTTCTCACATCCTCTTTAACACAACTGCTCAATAAATTCCAGGTTTCAGGCTCACTGTAGGAGGCATTTACTCAAATTGCTTTAGACTAGCAGAATCTAAGCCAGATCTGCAACGGCAAGTTAGGAAACGCTCCCCACCGCACACACATCAGGACAAGGATGCCCAGCAGCACCATCCAGACGAGCTTGGGCCAGCCTGAGTGCGCATGGGGCTGCTACACAAAGAGAAGAGCTGTAGGAGCTGTCTGGACTGTCCAGGCACCAGCAGGACTTTTCTCTGGCCAAGCAGACATAGGCCACTCCAAAGGTGACTCCCCTGTTCTCAGTGGACTGGAAGGAAGAAATGGGTACAGAAGTGCCTTAGGGAGGATCTGGGGCAGTGTGGGAGTGAGACAACTTGGGGAGTAGGACCAGGAGAAGTGACAGCTGCAACTGTTGGAATGCACAGACCTGGGAAGAAGTTAAAGCAAATCATGGGCCAAAATCCTCCTGACTCTCAGAAGAGGAGCTACACTGCCACGGTACAAGGTTCATCCAAGATAAGCTACATTTTCAGATAGCCCAACTGGTCCCCCTGCTTCGTCTGTACTCTTGTTTAAAGGATTCTTATTATCTGTTATTAATAAATCTTCCACAAAAATGTGCCTCTGTGTTTGTCAGTTCTCTCTTACACATTTTCTGTCCCATCAGTCTCCTCTCCCCCTCAACCCTTCCACTTTCTCCCTAAAGTTTCATTTTCTTTTTCACAGGCCTAAGCACAATGACACTTTATTTACAACTCTCATGCTCTCTCCCCTTCACAGACCCAGGCTGTCTTCCTATTCACACTGTCCTGTTCTTCCATGTACACCAGCCTCCGCTCATCTTCTTACCCCTCTTTTCCAAGCCTTTCCACTTCTTTCTGCCTAGGAACAGCCACAAGAGAAGGCCTAACCCTCACAGGAGATCTCCTGTGAGAACAAATGTCATCAGAATCGATCATTCAGAGCACACCATTTCATTTTTCATAACTGCACCAAATAGCTCTGGTGGGATCCATGTGCAGCTGCCACAGCATGGCTATCCCCTCCATCCCTGCATTCCTGACTGGTGGCCATCTCAGCTTCCTTCCAGGAAGAGTGGTTTGACAGCTGAAGCACCAACTCAGGAGCCTGGAAACACATCATAGAGGTCAACAAACACACCACACTTCAGTAAGGTCTTGTTATACCAGATGAAAACAATCCCCTTCCAGAACTGCTGTTCCTCTTGCACTGGTAGACTTGTTTACATACCTGCAACACAGTGAACTCCATCAGGAAATTGTTCCCATTAAAATGAATCCATAAACATTTTTTATAATGAACCTGTTTGCAGATTGGTTTTACAAGGACTCCACAAAGACATAGCCCAGGAGCAGAGCTAGGGCAGCACAGGCATGGGAGTGAGCTGTCAGGGTGGAGGGGAGGGCACAGCCATCCTCCAGCTGCATTTATTAGTTGTTTAAGAGCAATTCTGCAATTACTGGGAAATTCTCTGCTCAGCTACAGACCTTGACTGAAACAACTAGGTTTCTGAAACAGGGCACAGGATTAATTTGCTTTCCTAAACCTCAAAGATGATCAAAATGTCTGCTTCATCCCTTGCCCTTTAGCTAGTAAAACGCATGATGCTTCTTCAGTGGACTCTCACAAATGTCACAATCTCAGCAAGACAAAACAGCATTGTCTCTGCTCTGCCTAAAACCACATGGGATGTCCCACTGAGTTATCCATCCAAACAAGTTGTGTCTGTGAAAAATATCCAACTGGTATGCTCTGAACATACCCAGTATGGACAGGGCTGACCTCAAAAACAGTAACTGCTCTCATCTGAAAACATGGATGCATCATGTTCCACCCTTTGTGCAATATCCTCTGTAAAGGACAAGTTGTGCTATCGCCTTGGAGCTCCAACCCAGAGCCCTTGGGATAGGGCTTGTACTCAAGGCCTCACTCAGGCAAATGGAGCTGCATGGGGTGTGAAGCACCAGGGACTACATGACCTCCCTGCAACCAGCACAAACACCAAAAGCTCTGCTGGGCTGCAGTTATGACAACCACTTCTAGTAGTATTTGAGAGGAAGTGAGAGCTACACTGTCACGGCTCCAGTCTCATGGGAAAAAAATGTGGTGGAAAGCACAGGAGCTGCCCCATCACAACTCCACTTTTGGTGGTACAGAACAAAAAATTCTGAGAGAAGGGTCCTCTGAAGTGCCACCTGCATCACCATGAGACAACTACTGCCTTGCAGGAAGTTCTCAAAAATCTCTTTTGCAATGACCCGCTGCCTTTCCTCTAAAACACTCTTGCAAGTTTGCTTTCAACAAGAGCAGTATTGTCCAGAGGCTTCAGGGTTAACCTAGCAAGAGACAGCTTCTCTGTAGGCATTAGGACAAAACTTTTACAATCCAGTAGTATCTACCCTCCCAATACCTACCCTATGTGCCTACACAAGACATATGGTAATAAAGTCCCTCTAATTCAAC
>VZRN01005615.1:215264-267030 GCA_013397935.1 Dasyornis broadbenti
TCTGTAACATACATTATTCTAAAGAATAATGTTCTATGTCTTACCCAACTCCAGCAGCTTATAAGAATGAACAGAGTTAAAATCAGGAAAAAAAAAAAATTACAGCAGCTGACTGTCCTCAAGCCAGCTGAAACTTGACCACAGAAACATTTGGCTAGAGGTCAGCTCAGGCTAATTACTTCAGTACAGAAAGGGAGCCAGGAGTTATAAAAAGGATAAAAAAATATCTTGGCCTTTTTCTATAGCAATGTTGGAGTAAGGTCAATCACAAGTGAATTTAAACCCGACATCTCTCCAGTGGGACATGAACAGAGTCAGCATAAACAGGCAAAACAGGGCTAAGAAGCTCCCTGAGGAAAAGAGCAGTTTAGTCACAGCACATCGAGTGGTTTGCATCTATTCTGGTCAGGTAAAAATGTTAACACTCAAAGTAAACCAGAAGGAGTCTTGCGTATAAACAAAATTTGTTTGAAGTGAGATCTTGACCTTTAGATAGTTTCCGAACCTGAAAGGACCAGAAGGAAGGAGAAGGACTAGGACATTGAACTGCACCTATGACAGCACTTCTGCTTTTGCCATCACCATTAACTCAGTGTACTCCAAATATGGGAGAGTTTTTCCCCAGTAACCTCCTCCAGGTAAGCATTACTTGCCACAGCAGCATCTCTGCAGCTAGAACTGAACTCAAGTAGCCTGTCTGCTGCAAACCAAACCACCAAACTACTCAGTGAAGGGTTAATCTGAAGAGGTTTTCCATACATTGCTGTTTCATCATTCTATTAGATCACAAAGAAGCAAGAGCACAAGAGTGCGCCTTGCAGGTGGGCGTACAACAGCATATCCATCACCAAATAAGGACAAGTATTGAGAAGGGAATGTAACTCCAGGCTCTCCAGGTCTGTCCTGAATCTTCTTTATTGCAACTACCAAATATGTATGCGTGTACTTGTGCAGAATTTTTCTGGGTGAAAGGCCTTTATTTTTCACAGTGTGGACATTTCTTACAAGTTACTTCAGGTCAGGACCAGTGACACCAAGAGGTAATCTTTCCGTGCTTGCCTAGAAACATTCACACCACTTTGGCTGATCATGCATAGCTGAAATCATTTTGTCCGCATACCCTCGTTCCCCTGAGTGCCAACAGGACCGAGTCATTCTGCAACTGAAATTAGTTTTAGCCCTTCCAATCAACACAATCTAAAACTGCAATGGACTTAAAGCCTTCTTCCCTTGCTTGCTGATATTACAGCTTGATTAAGTCATCAGCGGCCCTTGGACAGGTGCCTGTTTTTGTAAAGCCCTTGTCAGGGCTATATACTCAGCCACAGTAAGAAACAGAAATAACAAATTGTCTCAGCTGATATGAGTAACATGCCATTCACCTATTGTGTGCCGTTATCCTGGATATAAAAAGAACAATGAATGATACCACAGAAGTATAAGTTACATACTCCAAATTAAAAACCAAACCAAACCAAAACCTCATAAAAGGCATATTTCAATTAAAAAAAAAAGTCAAAACCTTAACACAAAAAAACCACCATAAAGTATAAAGCTTATGGTGCATAAAGCTGCATTTATTATGCATGTTTTTATGCAAAACTATGAAACAGAGGCAACTTTATATTATTACTTGGGTCTTTATGTAAGCTAAATAATCTATAGTAATTTCAAGTGTTAATGTGTTAAAATTGCAAATGAAATCTATTGAATTAATTGCTCACTTTGAGTTTAAAAAAAAATGTTTTTCCTAAACAAACTTTTAATTTTGGAATAGAGAGTATATGAAATTTCAATTTCAACACTCAGTTTATTTCTCTTTCTGTTGTAATAGACAGCTTTGGTACTTTTAGTTGGTTTCTTTTTCCTGTGGATTGATGTGTCTGCTAATTACTCTGATTTAAACTTGTAACAGCCCAAATGATTATCAGGTCTTGGATGTAGTTAAGGAGCCCTTCAGTGAATCCATACTTTGGACATTGCTCTGGGCTTGTACTGAAAGCTGTTTAAAGTCGTTCTCCAAAACTTGGCTAAGAAGTCTAAGGATGGCTGTGGCACGAGATGTATCAATTATTTATTTACAATAAAATGTGTTATACTTTGACAGCAGTAACCTAAAGGACTAGATACACAGAGGGAGGATCTCAACTCCAAACCTAGTAGATCTCTCCATCAGAAGACAATTCCTAAAAGAAGACTGTAGTTACAGTCTTAAGTTTCTGTCTACTACACAGTAGAAAAATCTGAACTTGGAAAAGGCTTAATTGCTCTGTTTGCCTTTCAGGTCCCAAAACAGATCAAAGCAGTGAAATAGGTGGATCTCAGATGAAAAAATTGCAAACATTTAGCTGCATAACATGCAGATGTGAATTGCTGAGGAGATAACTCAGCTTCACATACAATTTTATCATTAAGGAACATTCAGGCCTGTTTGTGAGAATAGTATTTTTTCCAGACTAGAAACACTTTCTCAACTATGGCAGTAATTCTTCCAAGGCTTCTCCATTTTTTTTTCCTTTTAGTTATTCTCAATATTTTGATAGCAGTCATCCAAAAGACAAAATTCTGCTGTTTGCTTTGTTATTTGTACAATGAATCGCAAAGAGAAGTGAGATAATTTCTCCATATAAGAAAATGTAGATTCCAGTTTGTTTGAAGAAATATAATACATCCATTTAATGTTCAGTATTATGTCAAGAAAGCAAAGAGAAATATCTAAGTCTTTATCTAGAACCAACATCCTCGTAATCTGTACTAAAAAAATGTGGTTTTACTCAAAAACATTTTACTGACATAGTTGTTCACACTTTACATAAAGAGATTAAATGATACTTCCAGTGCTGAAAAATAAAAAAAAAAATTGTGCAAGTGTGAAAAAAACTCCAAACCACAAACCAAAAACTCTTCAGTGTCTTGCCAGCATTGAAGTTCATATCCTGTCAGGACTACAGCAGTGTGGACCCAATCCAGCAAAGCAACAGACATCTGATTTCAAGCAGGCAAGATTATATATTTAACATGAAACCATGGCTAAGTAATTCTCCTAGCACTGCGAGAGAGTTTAGCACCTCACTGAAATCAGGAAAAAATTGTGAAGCACAAGAATCACAGTGCAAAGCAACCTGTGTGAGATCACTGGGAGTTTAGGCTGGAATGTGAGGGAAAGCAAACAGGATTAATTTCATGCTTGATAATAAACAACCATCTCGTATGTGCTGCTGGATCATCACTATACAGCAGCACTCAGTTAGCATATTCTCTGCAAGCCTTCTCCCTGTGTGCCAGTACTGGCATAACACTCAAATTAAAAAATATGTTACCTGGTACTTGGGCAAACATAGTTAGGTTTCAGCATACATCAGAAATAAATCCACATCTGACCTCTTGGAGCTTTTCTGTAAGATGAAAAACCTACTCCAATTTCCTTAAATTGCTCTTTGAAGTCTGTAAGGTTTGGGTTCAATGTGAGTGCAAGAAACTGAGGACACTTTGTTCAAAAACACTCAGCTATAACCCAGTTCTGTTTCACCTAAGAAGACCAGAAGTTTCATCATTTTGAAACAGTTTGTTCATAGCCAGTCATTTTTGTCCAAAGAACAATTTCTGGAAATTAGATGGAGCAGGCTTTTAAATAGTATTTATATATATATATATTTAAAACCCGAACATTTTTTCTAGGAAAAAACATCTTCAAGAAGTTGTAAAATTTAAGTTCAAGACCTGGCATTTACCCTAGACTAACGGAATTACTTAACAGTTAATTACCATGGGACAAATTAATTATACGGTTTAATCGCATGCTAAATTATTCGTGTGCTTCTAATCAGATTAAAGACTACATAACAGAGCCTGTATGGCATTTAGGAAGTCATTAACTTAAATTGCACAGTAAGTGAAAGCCAGTAAATGACAAAGCATTTCTGAGTGCATTTCTGGATGGCCACTCAGGACTCCAAGCACTCACATATTTACTATCAGTTGGTCCACAGGAAAAAATAATCATCTTGACAGAAGGTTTAACAGTAATCAGTGCATTTTAATTTAGTGTAGTTTTGTATGTCCTGCAGCTCATGTTAGCTTAAGATATGACATATATTCATTTAATTTGAATCTGTAATTTGCAGACTGAAGTCAGCTTTGAAATTCAGTTAAACTGATGCAGAGTTAGCATATGAGCACACCTATTCAATGCAAATAGTTTTGCATGCAGTTACTGTGAAAAACATCTTTTTGTGAAGTCCTGTGTTAATGAGAAGCAGTATGATTGGTTTTCCATGTGTCCGCTGTAAGATCATACCAGCACTACTCCCTGGCCCTATTTGCTACTGATTTGGGCTTCCACACAAATATGAATACATAAATGGTAGGCACCTACCAAAGAGTAGCGTACTACATTCAACAGCTGCTTGAACTAGTTCATATAGACATACAGAGAGATTTTTGAGCTAGATCCTTAATTGAGAAAAATCAGCACAAAGTTGAAAGAAATACTGAATGAAACCAGCAAGTGGAGAAGATTATTCAGTATTTTTAAATGCAACACTGCCAAAACTTGTTTCATGAGGTAAGAAACAACTTGTGAAGAAAAGCTGATCGCAGTTCAAAACTTTCATAAAAGTCTTTAAAAGTCTGTTAACTGCAGCCTCCACTTGCACTGTAAGATCTGTAATACAAAATACCCAACTTTAAAGTATGTTTTGGTGAAGCATCTCAGATACAGAAAAAGACTACAGCCACATTTACCAAAGTGGCTTAAAAACAAATGAGCATTTTTAGATATCATCCAAAGAGGATCTCTAAAACCTTTATACTGAAACTCATTTCTGATACACATGTTTATGCTACAGCTATTGATGACACCTTTTAAGCCAAAAGCTGTAGGAGGAATGCTGCTAATTTTTAATTGGAGATTTTTCCAGGGCTAGAGTATGTAATATTTCCAGATATAGGGAGACTAATTAGCCTGTTTTGCTGACAGAATTTACTGAAAGCCAATCTAATGTATAAACTGTGTACACTGCTTGATTTTTCATGGGCTTCAAGTAACTTCTTCCAACTCACATTTTGTAACATACCACGGCATTATTTTAGCCATTTCAATTATCACAGGTCCTGAAAGAATACTTCCCAAGCAAGCAACAGAAGTAGAAGCAACTTTTGTGTGCACATGTTTGCATACACTCAACATACACATGCACAAAGGCATACTGGCGCTTTGATGAAACCTGGAGGTGCAACTTTACAAGCATTCAGTTCATTATTTATATCCTCTATATTTATATATATATATATTTATATCTTGAATATTTACAGATGAGAGGGAGAGATTCCATCCTATGAGACAGATGAGCATGGGTTAGAAGACAAAGGATCTGATTAGTAAGAAGTACAGGAAGCCTCAAGGACAGTCTTTTTTCCTCCACTGGAGAGGCTGAAAGCTATGTGACATGAGATCCAGAAAAACTTTTAAATGAGACTGATTACTAAGGAAGTGGAGACATGTGTGGATTGTTCAGCAAATGATCAAGCCAGCCTGACTTTTAAGGAAAATAATCCAAACAGACATGCCGGTAATCTTTGAAGTAAATGACCTACTGAACAGTTAGTAGTTTAGAGTTTACTTCCTAATATAAATCTGAGTGAGCACCTGCAGCTATCATAGTACTACAATTATGGCTTTATCTCTAGTGGAGATTAAGATAAATGCCAGGTTGTAGTTAGAAATGCACACTGGAAACTGACAGAGCTTTGTCCCAAAGCCCATCACTTCCTCTACGAAAACTTTACCAATGAAGAAATGAAGAAGCGTCTGCAAAATAAGCCACAGAAACAACTACATTATTTTTAAAGGTAATTTGACAGATCTATTTCTAAAGAGGTATTTTAGTGATGTCAGACAGTATTTTCCATCAGCAAATCCTGAAGCAGTGTGCAGCAGGAGTCAGTGGCATTATACATTTAACAGACAGGAAAATGGACACACTGGAAAGAGAAACAGCTTGCCTACACTTATACAACAGCCTTGCAGCAGAATAAAGCATGGACTGCAACCCCCTCCAATGTCTTACCTATCACAGAATATTGGCTAGAGGTACATAGCCAATATATACCTATATAAATATATATATATATATATATATACACAAATATATACCAATATATATCCAAGTCTTGTGGATACACTGCCAGCCATCTCAGCAACACAAAATAAAGCTGTAGTGGATTAAAAGAATCCCAAAGCCAAAACCAAACCCGAACCAACGAATTGAAAGTTTGCATTAAGACAGAAAGAACTGCAATTAAGAGACGCTCATCTGAAACACTCATGCAACTAGAAAAACCTTCTCAATAAGTATATCGCTCTTTTACAAATGATAGGAAAGAACCGTGCTCTTTAACTGTGGTTACACCAGTGCAGTGGATGTAAGCCTATCATACCACATATTCAGCTTCTCAAATGTCAGAGACAAAAGCAATCATAGTTCAGCATTGTAACCTTTCATTTTAAACATCAAACATAAAATACATGAGCTTTGGACAGACCAGCTCAAAACGGAATAGTCTGCAGCAAATAGGTGCTACAAAAAACAGAGCTGCCAAGTGCAAAGCTGCCTGGCTGGCCATTGCAGAGCACGCCCGCCTCCACTGATTTTATGACTTCCTTCTCTGCAGGAACTCCATCACAATATCAACTCATTAAAAAAAGAGAAACTTTGGAGCACATTCAACTTTCATTAAAAGAAAGTAGACCATTCACATTTTTCCATTGCTGTTATTGCTATATCACACAGGAACATAAGGAAATAGATATTTACAGATAAAATTCATAAGATATCTGCCATGAATAGCAGTTGAGAGCCTGGGCCTTCACCCACAACCACTCTAAGTATTTCTCAGACACAAATCCACTTTGTGCAGTTTATTCACAAAAATGAATCCCATACCAAGATAGATGGCAGACACACAGTTCAAAAAACCAAACAGACTAAAGAGCAGGACATTCGAGGGAGTTTTGTAAAGCCCTGCTGTGGGCTCCTCTGGCCTAACACAACACCCAGTTCCTTGGAAGTCTTACCAGCAGCCTTTCCACAGTACCCATTTCTATACTGAAGCAGGGAGCAATGCTGCTTGCACAGATGCCTGTCAGCAACAGTCTTAGGAACTGGCTCTCTCCCTTTAATCAGGGCATCAGCAAACCACCCTCACATCACTCAGCCCTGGGCTTTCTGAACAGCAATCTCACCCACATCGCCATGTGGAAAGTGTCAATGTGGAAGGGAAAGAGTGTGACTGTTCCTTTTTGTAGTTCTTATACCAAATAAATTTAATATCACAGGAAGCTTTATTTCTGGAGAGATCAAATACTTCCATTTGAAGAAAAGCTTTACCATATAGAAAAAAAAAATTATCTTTTTTTTTAAAGGAGTCATTAGCAATGATACCATCTACTCCTACAATATGTATGACACTTACCAATCACACCAATCATGTGGAAGCAGCCATGTTCACATAAGCATGATGAGAGTGACTGCTCTTAGGTTCAATACAAATTGTACAGCAATATTAAATTAATCACTTCCTCATAAAGTAAGTTTTCCCCAACATTATTAAAACTGTGGAATATCACAACAGATGGGAGTTTTGAACTTCCCTGATGCTTGAATCAGTCCTGATTTTTAGTTAAATTATTGCATACAAGTTTTTCTTCAGTAATCACACTTGATAGCAAGTAACTAGAGTCATACACTTAAAAGAATAAAAACCAATCACACTTAAATGCAAAAGGTTTAAATTTTCCAGTGGTAACACCGCGTCAACACCACATCAGATATGACAGGCACTGTGCAAATTATAGCATTTCCTAAGGATTGGGATGCCTTGCTCCCTTCTGAAAGTTCATAATTATGAGCCTTCATTTACAAACAGGAAACAAGGTTACAGAGGGTGACAGAACCCCTGACTGAGTCTGTGGTGGAGTGCAGATGTGAGGCCAGACTCTGTGTTCAAGCTGTGTCCTCCCAGTGCTAGGCATGCTTCTTGTACTGCTGCTTGCAGAGGAACTGGTAATAGGCTGTTCAGCTATGGATCAAATGGCTCACTGGGCATGGAAAGCCAGGAAAACAGAGCACAGAAGCAGTTTTCTATATAGTTGTTCTGCCATGTTTCAGCTATAAAATAAGAGAAGTAAATAATAAACTGTTTTTCAGGTGTGCTTAATCCTATATGAAAAGGCATGGTAACCACAACAAAGGACGCCTTGGTTAAGGAGGTCACTAATGACTGATTTATGCACACTTCACATGCATTTTTACAAGTAACTTTTCACTATTCTGACCTTCTAATTTTCTTGGTGAAATTGATATAGACAAATCTCCCAAGCAAAGATCCATGGTGCAATGAATGAATCTAGAGTTCTGCCATCTGATTTCAGAAACTTTAAGATCACAGATATAGGCTAGCAAGTTTTACCTACTGTCATTGTAAGAAAAGCAAGAAGTATCTAGAATTTCTCTTACATTTAATGACAGTACAACTGTGTACACTTAGACAGGAATAGCCAGTTCAAGTCTAGTAAAACTGCTACAGTACACAGACAGCAGCTGTAAAGTCTCATGCAGCAATTTAACACCAGATAACAGCTTTTCAGCTACACGCCATGAGCAATCACGGGTCTGAATCCCTCATAAACAGCGTATTTCTATGATGTTTGAATCAAATTTACCCCAGTGAATTCTGATTAGGCTTTCAGTAATACATTCTGGATATGAATTAGAACCAATATGTACATTCAAACTCAATGACACTTATAAGTGTCATTTAAACAATGACTTGTTATCTACAATGTTCTGATAGGCATTTCCACATTCTCCCTCACTTGTAAAACACAGATTCTTTATTCTCTATTTGTTTCAATAACGTGCATTTAAAAAGGCAATTAATAGTCTAAATAACATTCTAAGTGGGAAATGGCTCATTAAAATGCAGTATAGCAAATTTTCCTTGACAAGGAAAAATGGCTTTTAAGCACTTTTAAGAGTCACCAAGCCCTCTGTCTCAAATGTTGGCTACTAGAGATTGACAGAAGGGCTTGAAGTCATCAATTTAAACAGGATTGAGTCTGACAGCCCTCATTCACATATCTCTATGGTTCTGGGTATTAAAATATGACAATTAGATCCCAATCAGAATTTTGTATAATGCATATTATAATTATCACCTCCTGCAGGAATGAATCCTGGGATCTCTGAGGATTATCCGTAGGGCACTACAGGATACCATTGATCAATCTGCTTAGCCAACATTGGTAATAAAGCCACTTGCAGGTAAGATAAAAATTATTACACTACCTCAAATGTCAGCAGGGGATGGACGATGCTTCACACCTCCCTCAGCTCAACTGCAAATCATAACCTTCTCCAGCCATCTCAGCACCTACATGAAAACAGGAGAAACAGACAAGAGATGAGTTCTGGAACAGCACAGGTCACCTGTGGTGGGCGGGCAACATGACAAATGTGTGTCCTGGTCCTGCTGTCCCTCAGGGAAGGCCAGCAGCAGGGCAGTCTGCTTGGCGGCCCTGAGCGAGCACCTGGGCTTCTCACTCAAACTGCAGCAGTGGCCTGGAACCCCATGTCACCAAGGGCCTGCCAAGCCACAGGACCCCGCACTAACCTTGACATTAAAATGAACACACATTTAAGTAGCAAAGACAGGTCAGGGTGACTGATCAACTCATTCTTAATGCATGTCCCTGGTGAAAATCAGCTGCCCTGGAAGTAATCTCTGGACCATCAGGAGGATGAGTAGTATCTCACTACTACTACTACTACTACTACTACTTCTTTAGACAATAAATTACAGTGCAGTAACTTACAAACTGGTAAAATTAAGAAAATAATATTTCCTTTTCCTCTAAAAGGACAGTGTCTAAGTCTCACGCAGATGGTAAGCTGATTTTAAAAAGAGTAGTATGTTATGTTCCAAATTCCTAAATACATTAATGCTGCCATGACATCCAGCACAGTAGCAGCATCCAAACCAGTTCTGAATTAGTAGCATTTCTATGTTAGATAAAAGTAACATAAATTCAACATGGAAAGTTACTTCTTCCCAAGGATGCAAGTCAGCTTTTAAAAGCAATTTAGAAATGTCAGACATGGTGCCCACAGTATTTGAATAATTCACAATAATCTGGTTTCTAGTGGATGGGACTGTGAAAAGCTTTCACAGTATCAGGCTCTTTAAATAACCAGGGGAAAAAAAAAAATCAGTCTGCAAAACTCCACAAATAACATCTAAAGAACTACTGTGTACATGCAAACTGAATACCTAGGGCCACACTCCTCTAGCCTGAACAAGAAAAAAGTAAAATTTTAAAGGAGAATTTTCCTTTACTGAGTTAGCACTAGCTGAAGAAAGTGCAGCAAGTATCTTTTTGTATCCCCAGAATTTTCTTCCTGTTACGTGTGTAATTTTAATGTACAGATAGATCACTAAATACTAAATAATGGAAAGCAAATGTGATTGTGAATAAAAGGTTCATCAATATTTCTCTGGAAACCTTCTACAGTGCAATGTGTAAAAGGTTGTGACCTCTGTATTTATATTTTAAAAACCCCAAAACAATACTCCCCAGCTGCCAAATGAGAAAATCCTTCAACTTAACAGACAGAAAAATTAAACAGACATTTGAAACTAATAGAAAGCATTTTCCACGCAAAACATTAATAATTCATAGTATTATTATAAAATAAATAATTCTATGTGTGGTTATCCAAAGTGAAACCTGTAAACAGGGTTCCCTCCTGGTTCACATCATGAAACAAGTGGATTAGACAGGTCCATACATGTAAGCTGTTACATCAGTCTACCCCATGATATGCACAGACAAATTCTATTATCACACTTTCTAGAAAGTGCCTGCTCACATTTCAGCAGGCTGAGAATATAACTGATTATGTGTCCCATTCATACGTAATTCTACAAAGAGTCTTGTGCTAATTTAATTTCTGACTTTCAAAAGAACTCTGAATTTCAGAGAGAATAACTACGCAGAGAGCCACAACTCTTTTCCAAAAATAAAGGGACAGCCTAGTGTGGAACAAAGTTATAAAGTCTAACCCAGCTGTTGACTGAAGTGAGCTACCAAGGACTACTAACAAATTCCTTTTTCAAAACACTCACTATGACATTAACAAGGGGAAATGACCTTTATATGACAAAGTCAGAGTTCTCTTACAATAGGACAGAAAAAATTATTCCAGCAGTCTTTTCAAAATATTTTGAAATCCTGCTCAGCAGCAGAAAAGATCTCTCAGCTACTTTATGGGCAACAAAGGGAAATGTCCTAACTTCTGATTACCTGATTGTATGCAGAACATTTTGTTTCACTCTTGGCAGCTATGGTGATGTGCTCCAACCCCGGCAGTTTTGTGCTCGAGCAACAACCACCCGGGGTAGTTGTGATGACTACATCTGGCTCACAGATATCAACACAATAGTTAAGGGCCATAAATCTTGCTTGACATCTAAGGGCTATGAGTCTTGTTCAACAGCTGAGGGCTGGTTGAGCATGCGCCAAACGAAACACGGCTGCTGTGAAAATATGACCATAAGTCAATCATCTTACTCCATCAACAGTGGACAGCCCGAGGTCTGTCCAGCTCTCCTGCATGGCAGGGGCTGTGTGCCAGGATCTCCACTTGTACATGGAGGTTACTACTTGAGGCTGAGAGATATGCTGTCATAAAAGATTCTCAGTAAGTTACATGCTAAACTTTGGAAGCTTAACTAAATTATATCAAATATTGATTGTGCACATCTAATCTTTTAGACATAAACTGTTGACCAAGTCTGGGACTAGTCAAGTCTGGATCCAGCCACAACTAAACTCCCATTAGAAAATTCAGAACACAAAGGAGTCCTTTCTGAACCTCATGACTCAACGGGAAGGTCTCCTGGACAGTTCTGTCTGACCCCATCCTCTGTGTTGTAAACAATCAACTATACCTTACCATCAAATATTGTTAAACTCCTGATGCATTTACCACCAAACTTTGTTATATCGCTGTTTTACATCAATAAAGATATTGCTGCTTCTCTCTTGCAAGTGCGTCACTCCACCTGCAGCAGCAGCAAGTGGTGATAGCACAAAAAATGCCGGCAGCAACACCATTTATTTGCAATATTGCAGTTTAGAACAGCCATACAAGCACAAAATCAGCTATATTTGCACTTAACTCTGACAGTTCATTATGTGTGAAAAATAGGCACTACTATTCATAACGTAATGAGCTAGATGTTTAAATGATTAGCAGTCTTCCTTAAAATGATTCTTGGAAAAACTGCACCTTCACAAAAGCATAACACAGATTCACATGAATAAGTGATACAAGTGAAGTTTTCCTTTTCTTCAGAGACACATATTTTGTAAAAAGCACATTTGATTACTCTAACTCAAATGGAAAACACACGGATTACAGCACTGAGCTGATAGGGCCCATCCAAACTAGTTTGCTTCCCAAAATAAGAAACAGATTCAGACTCATCAGTGCCTTTACTGGGATATGAGGATCTTTGCCCATTATTATCTTCTCATTATGTCCTTAGTAACTTACAAAAAATTAATAATCTAGACAAGGTGAAATGGACCCAAATGGGCCAAAAGTTCTTTCGGTCTTCAAAAGAGCATTTAAGAAAAAGTCCAAGTGCTGAAACAAAGCTGGAAACGCTTTAGAACCTGTCCCATGCAAAATCCTAACGATGAAGCACAAACTAGTGAATGTGTTGAAAACTGTCTGAAATGCCTCAAAGGATTTCAATCAGCAGCACAAAGTACAGCTGAGGCACAGCCACTAAAGAAGCAGCACAAGAGTAAATGCTGTTTAAATCTTCATTTATGACCTTCTTCATTGAAGAGGGGCCGAAACAGTGGAAGAGATTGCTTAGAAATTGAGGAGTCCAGGGGTACTCAGAACTTGAATGGACTCAAAGCACAACTGCATTAGTGAAATCTCACTCTGAGCACAAGGGGTGGACTAGATGGTATCCAGGCATCCTTTCCAACCTCAGTAATATCATGATCCCACAATTCTGTATATTTACATATCTAACTCAAAAATTGCAGGCAGTAGACAAAAAAAGAGGAGGGCATAAATTACATGCTTTGGAAGAAAGATTGCAAACTCTGTGATTCCATGGAACATTGAAAAGGCATGGATTATTTCCAAACAGACGCATGATATGGATTCACAAACCCTAAAAGAGTGTTCAGAAGTCCTGCTTCTCCATTATGCTGGACTACCAAGAGACGCATCAGAGGATTTCTGGCACCTGTGAAATCTGGCACCTATTTCCAGAGTATTTCTGCTTCTAAGATTTGGCCTAAGGAATTTTAATTGTCTCTTTATTCTGTTTCTCCCATACTTTTTTTTCCCCCACTTCCAGTTAAAGCACT
Organism: Dasyornis broadbenti; assembly: GCA_013397935.1. Classification (NCBI taxonomy): domain Eukaryota; kingdom Metazoa; phylum Chordata; class Aves; order Passeriformes; family Dasyornithidae; genus Dasyornis; species Dasyornis broadbenti. The sequence goes on from VZRN01005615.1 coordinate 228,721, forward strand.
ACCCTACATCTTAATTCAATGGAAAACAAAACATAATTTGTCTGAGATGTATTCTAATTTTATCTGACATGCACTTTATTTTTTTCTCTAGATTGCATCAGTTGTGATGTGTGACACTTGCTGAGAGTCTTAAACTACTTTTTCCTAAATCTTTTGAAAGTATTTATTTCAAACAAAAGGAAAAATGGGCTCTCCACATACATTTTTAAGTCATTCCAACCATTTTTTGTTAAGTTGAACATGAGTCAGCAGTGCCCTGGCAACCAGGAGCGTCAACCCTATCCTGGGGGGCATCAGGCACAGCATCACCAGCTGGGCAAGGGATGGGATTGTCCTGCTCTGCACTGGGGCGGCCTCACCTCGAGTGCTGGGGACAGTTTTGGGTGCCACAGTATAAGAAAGACATCAGATTTTTCAAGTGTGTCCAGGGGAGGGTGACCCAGATGGTGAAATACCTTCAGGGTAAGATTTATGAGGATCATCTGAGGTCAGCTGGCTTGTTCAGTCTGGAGAAGCGAAGGCTCATGAGGGACCTCACAACAAGGTACACCTTCCTCATAGGTGGCAGAGAAGGGGAGGTGCTGATCTCTTCTCTCTGGTGACCAGTGCCAGGACACAAGTAAGTGGAATAAAGCTGCACTGGGGAAGTTCAGGTTTGGCATTAGGAGCGGGTTCTTCACTGAGATGGTAATTGGTCACCCCAACAGGCTCCCCAAGTCATGGCACCAAATCTGTCAGGAGTCTGAGTGTCTGGACAAAGCTTTTGGTTATATAGTTTCATTCTATATGGTCCTGAGAGGAGAAGAGTTGGACTTGGTGATCCTTATGGGTCCCTTCCAACTTGAGATATTCTGTATGCTTTCTTAGGTTCAAACTTCTTACCTTCAAACTCCACCTCTCTAATAGAATGAGGTTTCACATCCTCAGATGAAATGATGCTCTGCAACTGTGAACTCACTCCTTAAATTCTCTCATCAACTTTCTCCTCTGTGCAGGAATTCCCTAAATTCCTTCAAGGAAACACCTAACAAAAAATATCAGGACCTTCTACCATCATTCGCTTTTTCTTCTACACAGATAGCTAAGACTTTGAATCTGTTTAACCTTTACAGTTGTCTCATCAACATACTCTGGACCAGGGATCACATTCTAGTTCCAAATCAAAGCCTCCCCCCCACCCCCCCCAATCTATTCATATCCTTAGGAATCTAACAATAAGTCTTGCCCTTAATGCTTTAAATACTTCACGGAACCACATTTCTGTTCTTACAGACTTGGCAGTCTTTGCCTCTTTGACATAACAATAACCGGAACATTTTCTTAGCAGCACTAAGCTGAGTAACAACTGATATTTGTTTTGGCACTCATAGTAGGGATGAAAGATGAATTTATGTCTTCCACTGCATTATGATTACAAGTGTGTATGTAGACAGGATAGCTCAGGAGGTCTGCACTGCAGTACAAGGCCAAATATAGGAATTAATACAGCTCTTCGGTGTTTTAAAAGAAACCATCAGTACTGTAACAGATGCAAACAGGCAAGAAATACAAGCAATTTCACTTGACAAACAAGATAGCTCTTGTGGTATCCAGAAATTTAGACTGGCTTCCATAAGTGAAGTATGTCACATTCCCAGCTACAACTAATTATCTTTTTGTGCAGAGGAAAGTTATGAAGAATAATTTAGTCAATATTTATAGAAAGTATTTTGAGATCTGGGCAGCTGGAAATCCAGAACTCTACTAACTCAAACTGATGCTGACACATCAGTAACTTAAAGGGAAAGCCCCTTGATAAATTAACAGGAAAATGCCAAGTATAAGATTAGAAAAAGGATGTATTACTGGATTATTGTAGACAGTTCTTATGTCCACACTTAAAAGATTAACAAACTTCAAAAGAGCATGGACCTAAACATGTTGTTTGAAGTCTGAGGCAATTTTTTATAATCAAGATAATAGCCAGTTACTTCAGAAAAATACATAATGGATTACTGTACCTGATGATAATCTGTATATGGAAGAAGCAATAAGCACTAGATTGCTCCTTAACGAAACATAAAAGATACTGAAGAATCAAAAGCAGAAATAAGAACAAAAAAAAAAATCTTTTACACGGGTGAAATAAAATGAAAACTGAAATTTACTAGGGGCTGAAAAATATGAATTTAAAAATATCTCCCTCACTTCAACTTGCTTTTCAAGTAAACAAATCACTGGGTACAAGTAACTGGTGACCTGTGTAACAAAAATAGAGAAAATTAGATGGTGCAGGACTGTCAGACATTATCTGGTCCAATCCCATTCTTCACAGCCAGAGCAATTAAAACTAATAATGCAATTCAATTAATCTCCTTTTTAATTAAAACTTTCTCAATAGGCACATAAAATGTCAATGGATATGGAAAAACAAATCTCTTCATACTAACTAAAGCAGAATAAAAACTATGGTTCACAGAATCAGGACTGCAAAAAGGTACAAGAAAGAAAATACAGAATTTTTGAAAAGCAATTGCAGAATAGTAAGAAAATCACCTGCTAAATGAATATTGCCAAAATTATCACTGCTCTAAGAAAAACATAGTGTATAGAATGACTTGGCAAACTGCTAATACAGAAACATACAAACAGTATTTATTGGATCAAAAAAATCTCATAACTAACCAGCACAGTGGGTAAACATTTTAGGCTTTGAAGTACAGGCCTTAAAATTCAGAGATACAAATGTTGTTTTAAGTTTACTCGTGCCTTAGTAACTCAGGCAAAGAAGAAACCTCCATGGCTCCCATTTCCCCCCTACTTTTTGAAATGGTGCAGCCTTAGGACACTGTTCTTGAGAACACGGGAGGGAGATTTAGGGGACAGCAGCAAATTTACCTTATCTCCATCACTGCTGTGTTTTAGTTTGGCTGTTAAGTCTTGCAGCTGCTACCCTTAAGCATTCCTAATTTCCTAATTTTTAAATGACTGGCTTTACAAGTTCTACAAATTGCTCACACTCAAACAAAGCATCACCTGTGAGTGGTCACTTTCTTCAACCTTCTCTAGACTCAACAGCAAATACAACAAGCCCATGTTGCTGTCTTTTCCCAAAACAGCTACTCCTCACTGTCACTTCTTTGTTCTCAACAAAAATAACATTTGCCATTTCAGTTTAGCAGGGTTCAGGTTTCACTGACACAACAAATATAATTCTTCATGAGTAATTGAGTATTTTGAATTTCACTCAAAATTACGTAGCAAAATGAGCTGATCTTTCTGTACTTTTTGAAGTACGTTATCAGCTTTTCATTCCTGAACTGCTCTTCCTCAGAGCTTTTGCAGAGTCAGGGGAATCTGGACATCACTTGGCTAAGCAGAGCAATGCCTAAAATTACACCACTGAGTATACAGCTCCAAGGTCTGCATCACCGGTGCTGTCAAGAAAGAGCACCTGTGAATAGATTAAGCATTAAAGAATGGGGTTTACAGAAGATTGCTATGAAGAAGGGTGTTGAAGTCAGCCAGGAATGCATAGTACTGCTGGGAGGTGCACATGCAAGTAGGGCTGAAGGGCTAAAATGCAGACCCCTTCCACTCACTCTAGATCCTCAGCCAGAGGCTGTTCCTTGAATTAGGCAAACAGGCCTCATCAGCTTTTCCTGCAATATGCTGAGATGCCTGTGGGCTCAGATACTGCTGGAACATGACTGAATGTACTAATCGTTAAAAATTAATATTTTGTTAATATAAAATACGGGTCTTGACTTTGTTCATCAACAATCAACAAGGAGGTATCATGTAACAGGCAAAAAGAGTCACTAAGATTTATATGTTAGTTGTGGCTTTTCCATTGCCCTCTGTTGCAAGCTATGTATGTACTTTATGTACTTTCATATTCTAAATATATTTCTTCTCTGGCAATCCTCCACAATTTTGGAAAATAAATACTCTTCATGCTAAAAAGCTGTCCGTTTAACGAAGCCACAGGAGCCATATACACTATGGCTTTTAACAGCTGTTTTCCAAACTAAAAATTGCTTAAGAAGAATTGCTTTTTTGCTGGTTTTTGTCTTCCTTTTCTTCATGTTTTCAAAATTTCTGGTTTCTAAAATGAAGTTTTAGACTGAAGAATAACCCTACAACAAAGAAGCTAGTAGACAGGAAAAAAAAGTCTTTAAAGGTCTCGGGCAAAGGCACTCAGCATTTTATTTCAGAGCCAAATGTTTCATCTAGGGAGATCTCAAATCCAGTTCCTTAACTCAGTGGAGATTACACACAGCATTACTGGCCTGTAACACCTATGGAAAGAGTGACCCAGAAGAAGGTCACAAATTCTGAAGCTTGTATAGTGAGGACCCTTTACAGTCGATTTTGTATTTTTCTTCCATTCCATTTTAAATATTCTCTTCTATTATTACTCAGATCAATAGAAGAAGGAACACAGCTCCAGAATAACTCCCTGGAAGTCAATCACAATGAAGTACTTGAGAAATGTGAGCATCTAATCCATACCTTTCCTAAAACTGCCTGGGTTTGCATATATGTATACATTTAAAACAAAAGATTTATGCATACAACAGGAGTTTCTGTTTCACGTTACAAGTTCTTGTCATAGGTGTCATTTATTGTCTCTTAAATTCTACTTCTGATTTTCATGTGCATTTGCATCCATATTACCTCTTTAGCTTCAAGTCTTTTTGATACTCAGGAAAGGAGCAAGCCAACATGCTATCCAGCTGATGTAAAACAGAGTTCAACTAAAAGACCATCAGTATCAAAAATTAAGGTTTCTTTCCATGTGGCTAACTAAGGAACAGAAAGTATCTGTAGCAGGAAATTTTTGTGGGGTAGGGTCAGAATTTACACAGGAGTGGGATGGAGAATTCCTCCAGATTGTGTTTTACCTGAGCTGTCAAGTGAGAACATACCTTGTGCAATTCACATATCCAGCCAATTGCTTCTCCATTGATTTAAGCTTGATTTCCCCTCTAAAAATATTAAATCAACAATCTTAAATGAGACTCAGGAATTCAAAAAGACCTATTTTCAGGTGTTGGCAGGAACACCACTGATGGCAGAACTCAGCTTCCAGCCTGTAGCCACTATGAGACTGAATCAGGAATATAAATTTGCGTATCTATTTACATACCCACACTTATTTCATATAGGAGTTTATTGGCAATTCTCTCATGTTTGGCTATACAGTACACAACAGGAATGCTGAATGATTGCAAAAGACAATCAAGTAAACTCCCTTAACACTTTTAATTTAAAGCAACGGAGAGGGCTTCCTCTTCCCACTTCAGTATTGCCTTGGTTGAAAGACAGGTATCTGCTAAGGAAGGTGGGAACCTCCCTTAGAATAGAGAATATAATCCCTCCCCCTTCCCTCCAAATTGTTATAACTTTGAAATCAAGGACTCTCAGGAGAAGATCTGGGAAAAGGAGTAACAGTTCTTTACTAGTATCTATAACGAGGCAAATAAGGAACAACAACAGTAGCAATAACAAACAAACCAGGAACCCGGTGGCAGTTTCCTCTCTGCTGCCAGGCACCTCCCGTTTGGTGCAGTTCCGGTCCTGGCTGGCAGGGGGCGCTGGTGGCTCCCGGCAGGGCAGGGCAGGGACGATGATTCCTACAGAGCCGCAGGGGGTGCTGTGGCACGAGCTCAGNCCTTGGAGCAGCAAGCTGGACGGCAGAGCTCACTCACCTGCTGGCAAGCAAAAGGGTGGCAGAAACTCCGCAGCAGTGGCAGAAGCAACAGTGCATCCCGGCAGGTGGGGAATGGGGGTCAGCAACAGCCAGGCTCTGCAGCAGCCGGACCCAACTGGGGAGACGTGCACTCCGGAAGGGGGGAAAAGAGGGTCGGGATTCCGTGCTTTCCCAAACGAAAGCTCACCCAGCAAGTAAGGAAAAGCAGAGCAGAGCTGGGCTCCTGTGGTCCCAATGAAAGGCAAACTGTCCCCTCCGATGCCATGAGAGCAAGTGACATGAGGCCAGGTGCTTTTTTTTTTCCCCTGACCCCACCCAGACATATCTTTTGTCTCTTAAGTACCCAGTTGTTAAGGTTCATTAAGGTTCCCTAGCAACAGACTGGAAAAATTCCCCAACCTCCAACAAGTATGCAGACACCATAAAGGTTCACTGAAGAGATTCCCATGTGCCAAGTCAGACAATCTCTTAATAACTTCCTTTAGAAACACTTATAACTTGATGGTAAATGACATCATTAAATACAATGGGATTTGCAGTTTTCTTACTTTTCTAATGTATGATTACTTACATGTTTGTAAATTTAATTGCCTCAGTATAAAAGTGATTTGCAAGTTATCAAGAAGTCCTAATTACTTACAACAGGAAAAGAACAAAGCAAAGAGATGTGGGTTTTTTAGTTCTCCTTCATCTCAGATTATTTCAGAAGCTTCATCATAATGGACTAATTGATGCTAACAGTAACTGAGTAGAAAATGTGACGGATAATGGTCCTGAGTGTAACAACTATAGTCGCCTACAAAAAAGGTGCATTTATACAGATGCAAATTACGTTTCCTTGTTCTTCTGCTTAATGGTAAATTTAATGCAGAGTTCATTTATACTTAACCCATTATTACAAACCTGAATTCTCATTTTCCATTACTGAATCATTAATTTAATGAAGCTCTAATTTACTTTGTCAGTATTTAAGAATCTAGATTAAGGGATCAAGGGTTTCATTTTGTAACAGTGTGAGTCTTTGAGAAGGTTATTTACAAACAGCTATTTCTGTAAGGAGTTCTGTACTGGGCACAAAGAAAAATTAAGTCAACTTTCTGGAAATAAAACCTGAACACGGTTTTAAGAAAACACTACACTAAACTCAGAATGAAAAAAAGTGAACTATACAGATAAACAAAAAGTTAGTTTTACTGAAGAGAAACCCTGGGTTAAAAAAAAACAGGCTGAGTATTTCAAGTAACTTTCAATTCAACTTGTTCTTCATAACTCTGGTGTATGCTACCTTGCCTTGCCAAAAATAACAAATCAGAACAGTGGACAGCAGTTATATTACCAGGGCAGCATGAATTATAGAACAGAACATTGTCAGACTGAAAACTCACAATAATGGTTATAAAGATAAAAGTAGCATTTCAGCATTTTGCAACAGATCTGAAAAAAAGTGTAGATAAATGGTTTTGTGTGATCTTTAGAGTGCTTTGTTTCCCTCTAAGGTAGCACTAAGTCCTCAGACCACATGCTGGTATCAGAACATTTCAATAATTTTATGACTTAGAACTTTAGATCAATCAAGGATTTAACCTTTTCATGAAATACAGCTTACTTTGGTAGCTGATTATTCAAAGACCTAAAAAAGAAAGCAACTGTTTCCAGCAAGTCGAGTTGCAATAGCAGTGTGGGAAACTAAAAGTGCTTATCACCACAGTGAGTGCTCTTCTCCAAACTCATGAATTTTATATGAAAATTATCACATAAAAATCACACAAATACCAAAACAAGATGCAGTTGCTGTGCCATGATTCTGTTGTTTCTGAGTATTAGGCTGCTATAGAGAGCCCAGCAGACAGAATTAGCTATACCCATTCACCTGTGAAAGCCAGTTCACAGAACAATGAAGCAGGATGAGATTTATCCTGTGATAGCATTTCCTCCCAGAAGCAATCCATTCCTGTAAGCACAGCTGAAGTGAGGTCCATTAGGAGAAATCACCCCAATAATGATTTGATTTGCTCTGATAATTTACATAGGAAAGCCAGTTTCAAGCTAACAGCATATCCTCTTTTTTTTAATTAGCATACCACAGACCCACTCCTTCAGTCTGTCCCAGGTGCCATGATGACTACAGCATGTCAAGACTGGCAGGTAGAATACATCATGTCCCTCAGTCCCATCTCTCCAAAGGAGTTCATACTCTTGATGAATGACTCCTAAGCATCTTTCAGCTGCTGGATGAATAGGACATGGTGGGTCCTATAACACCTCTGAAAACTACACTTGTCAACAGGGAAGTATCATATGAATAAGGACATACCTGAATGAGCACAAATGTGTTCAATTCTGACAGTGTAGAAAGAGCTCAAATGACACTCACTGTGCGTTAGAAAAACTAAGGGAAAAGAAGTAAGAGTCTAAAAGAGCCTGGGAAAAGGGTGGAATGAAACGTGGAGAGAAATTAATAGAGTAACAAAGTATTCTTCACAATATACATTTAGTTCAAAGGGACAAGGATGACTGTACAGGCAGGGCAAGGCAAAAGATAAGAAAAGCCTGGTAGGATAGATATATGCTGGTGAGGTGGCTGGATGTCATGTACAGAAATTTGGATTTATCAGTCACCATGAGCCAGAGGACAATCTATGGCAAAATTTTCAAAACAACTAAGAAAGATTCAAAACAGACCAACAAAACTCACAGTACAGCACAGTTTGTAGTGATCAACAGCCCTTCTCCCGGCTAGCCCGCAGATCAGCTCTTCCCACATGGGTGATGACTCAAGGATAGTATAATTGAGACAGCATGGGTGGTGTTCCTCTGCTACAGGGGCCCAGCTTCTTTTCTAGGTATCCAAAAGACACTTCAGGGGCGTTACGGAGAACACTGAACAAACTCTGTGTTCCCTTTATGAGCCAACATGCACGCCATTCTAAGGCAGAGCCCAGGAAAGAAAAGGTAATTACAGGTCACATCAACCCCCTGCTTACTGAGAGATCTCTGAACAGCGCAGGTAAAATATACCAAGGACCTGCCAAACAGCTACTCCAGATGGGCCACTGTCCCAGGGCTGCCACAAACTCACCAGCCAGTTACAACTCATCTAAGACTCTTCCCCTGTTATCTTTTCTTTTGGAGGAAGGAAGAAAGGAGTGGACTAGAGCTGAAACAATCTAAAGATTTCTCTCAAGTATTAAGCAGATGAACAGGTTTTTTTTGTCTAACTCCTTCTGCTCCCTCTTCTTGCTCTCTGTCCTACTACTCCTCTCTTCCTCTCCTTCACATTTTATTCTGACCTTTCACTATAGGCCTCTCCTTTTCCATCATAAACATGTTCAGTGTTTCCATTCTTACAAAATTCTCTGTCCTATCAGCCCAGAACTATCATGAGTCTTTCTACAATTTTCACCTCAAACTCATCAAGCCAAATGTGTTCACTCACTAAAGCTCTAATCATCCAGTTTGTGGGCCCAACTTTAAAATAAACTCTTTTGCACCTCAAGAAAGTTCCTGGAAATCTATTTTTGGAAAAAGAATCAGAACCTGAATTCTACTCTCAGTCTCCTTTGCTCACTGTTCGGATTGAAGTCCACAAATCTGTGGTTTTTTGAGAAAGCTTCCACTGAGCTCCTTACTTTCACACTCACAGTACGCTCTCCTTCCCTCTTATCAATTGGAAATCTCACCCAGAAACACCAGCTTTGCATATATGTAAAATTCTCTGACTGAGGATACTCCTCCTACCTCTTACTCCAAATTAATTTCTCTTGTCACACTGAAAGATACAGTTGGGAATTAGTTGAAAGCAACTATAAACCCAAATTGAATTTCACAGAACTGAGATGCAATAAAAGTCTGCAAAATTTTTCTTTCTTCTCCCTGAACTTAGTGCCCACTTCAGTATTCTATAAAAGGTAATGCTTTGTTTAAAGACATTATTTAAAATTTTACCTAAATCCAATTTCAAAAGGTTAAAGGGCAGCTGAAAGTGAAAGACAATATTTAAATGCCAAAGCAAATTTAAATTAATCACCCTCTCTAGTAATAATAATAAAAAAAATTTAAAGGAAATTCTTGCAAGAAAATAAATTACTTGAACAGTTTAGAGCGACACAAAGAAGAAAATCTTCAAGAGTTCATAAGCCACTGATCTCATTCTTAGTGAAAGATTTCATACAGCTGAAGCACATTTTTCTTATTGCCATGTCAACACAAAAGAACATGAAGGGAAATTTGAGGTGTCTATCTGATGTAACAAGTTCTTTATTGAAAATTACTTTGTTTCTTTTATTTTATGCCAAAATAATAGTAAATCAAGGCAATCAGAAGGCATTTCTCTACCTAAATGTTTGATAAGCATAAACAGCTAATGCTTTTGAGTGATAGTAGCCTTCTCCAAGCTAAGAACAAAATCACAATAGCTTCTGATTAATCAAAACATATCAGTTACTATACTGTTAGCTGAATAGAGATATAGACAGTTTCTGTCTATATTCTTCATAAATATACATTTATGAAAATAAAATGGCAATTGCCTACCTTTCATAATAATTTGTGCTTATTATTAGAATGACTGTTGTATTTTTTCCTGAGATGAACATGTTTCCATGCCGTGTACTTAGGTAGGTGTAAATTTCTGCAGTGAAACATTTTAATATGGATTATCTTTTTAAAATATTTTTTTTAATAAGAGAAGAAGAGCAGGTACAAAACAAAGTAGAGTTAGTGAAACGTGCTAGGCAGAAACAATAGATTAAGAATCTCAGAATATTTCATGCGTTTGTGACAGATATAGGCACTCTCATCCTAGAAATCCCAACTCTCACACATACACATTGTGGCCATATTGTGCTCAAGTGGTACAAATGTCATAGGAAGGATCAGGGCAGAGTTAAGCATTAGGAATGTCTTACAACAGCAAGAGACACTAACCCAAATACCACTTACTTCAACTGCAGAATAGGAATTTTGGCATTACTCATACAACTTCCCTGATTTTTAGACAGTGAAAACAAAGTGGTAGGGCTCTTTGTACACAGAGTCAGCAGTTCAGTCACTTACCAATTAAATTCTTCCTTTTTTCTTAGCTCAGAACTCGTGAAAAAAAAACCTAATTATCTTCACTTGCCATTTTGTTAAACACCCCAGAAAGAAACAAGCCCCTGGATGCAGTGTGAACCAGACCCCTCTCATCACACAGCAAATACGGAGTGGCTACAAAAGGAGTAGGGCTTCCTGGGAATAGCCTGCAGCTCAAGCCTACCAATACCAACAACATGGAAAACAACTGAATACTTAAAATAAAAGTTTGAAAATAGAAGATATTAAGACCTCATTTTTAAATTAACACTTATTTCCCCCTACACACTAATTGAAATCTTTGGAGTGTGGTATTTTCCCTCTGATTCTCCAAAATGTTTCTACTGATTGCACCTGGTTCTCTGATACATGAGTGAAATCACACAAGGGCAGAGAATACATTATGTTCAGGTATGCTGGAGTTGGCCTCTATTTTTAAAAAGTAAAAAGGAGAAGTATCTGACATGCAGCAAAGAAGAGGACATATAAAATGCTCTTTTCGTTTCCAGTGGTGACTACCTAATTATGCACATGTGTAACATATGCATAGCTCCTAACATGGAAAATTGCCAGTGCCTGCTTATGCATCATTTACATGGAGAAGTGGACTCAGTTCTCAGCTACAAATCTGTTGTGTTAAAGAAATGCTATGATTTCAAAGATCCAATACTGGGGCATGTTTCCTCACCCCACTCTTTCTGCCCTGGAGTGCTAAGAGAATGGTCTGTAAAGTACCACTGCAGTCTATTAGACAGATGGCTGAGTGATCCTGGACAGAAAATGGGGTATTTGTAATGAAAAGCTGAAAGTTCTGTTTCCCACAACTCTTTTGCGTGATTTACAACAATCATGATAATTTAAAACTGGCAACCGCAGACCAGAATGCTTGACTACTATTGTTTCAGTAGCACAATCAAATTACCCCTTTTGGGCTTTTACAATTAACTTGTTACACGCATATGTTATCACTTCCTAAACAGCAATATTATCAGATGAAGCAATTCAGCAGGGAATAGCAACAGGAACAATATTATGAATATAATTCCTAATCTAAGCCCCAGTGAGAAACCCTTTATCATAATATGCATTTTATGCATAAATGTAATTTTAGAAACTTTTATGGTAATCTGTTCTTTTCCATTCCAGTCCTAGAAAAGGAATGATGGAAGGTCTTTAAAAATAAACATATAAAATTCCTGAATACTAAGATAATTGCATGTATGTTTCAGTAATCCCTCAGGCCCTCAAGGGTTTAATTAAGACTCTAAGCTACAAAGAAACCAACTGCTAAAGCTAACACCAGCCAGATATCTGCTTCTTTGCCCTGTTAGGATTGTGAATTATGACAAGATCCCTTTGTAAGCATGCATGATGAATCAGCCAGAAGTGTAAAAGGTCATTCTTTTCTTACACTCACTTTTTGGATGAGATTTGTCATCAGCCTTAATAAGCTAATTCCATGTGACTGACGTGCAGCTGCGAAACACACAGAACATTACAATAAACTTTGCTGCACTCCTGTCACTGTGGTATTACACTGAGCAAGAGGGATGCAGAAGAAAGTTTTCTTTATACATTACCTTGAGGAAAAAAGGATGCATCACATCAGCTAAGCAGCCTAGCAGTATTTGCTCAGTAAAAGAACTATACAGAAAAAAAAGCGGGGTCACTTGGCACTTTTACTAAAGAATCTGGGTGTTTAATAAACCACAGATCTAAGAATTTCAGTCAAGCAAGTTGATGGCCCTTACTAATCAGATCTTTTCCTGTCTAAGCAAGGGGAACCTAAAATGGCATGGCAACACTGGCAGACATCAGCCCATGTTTACACACTGTCCTGCCCAGCTGTGGGCGAAAAACGAGCTGAAGGTTGTGTGTATTTGTGAATGTTGTTGCACATGTGAATTTGTTGCTGCTCAAATTCTGTCTTCACAATCAGGTTGGTTTTACTGCGGTTCTGACCCTGGAGAGACACCAATCCCTCAGAGGTATATTTCCTACTTGTTTGCTCTGTGTTTGAGATTTCACTCAGCAATCTTGTGGCTTGTTCCTGTTAAGCCCAACTTACATCCGCCTAAAGCATTAAGGGAACAGACCAGAACACCAAACCGTCTGTAAATGAAGTTGCAGAAATGCCTTGTAGTAAAACAAAGATTTTGCAAATGGTATCACTATTAGGTACTCTTAAATGCAGCAACAATTGGAAAATTTGCCTTCAATTAAATAAACTATAATGACTTAAGAAAAGTCACTTCACTGCTAGGAGAAGATACCAACACCCAGGTGAGAAGTACTAGCCTCTTCAAACACCCTCCTGGTGCTGGCAGCTGTGTGAGCATGAGGGTCTGTGGTACTTTAAAAATCAAAGGTACTTGAAACCACCAAATGAGCAAACAGCGCTCATTTAAAGAGCATTATTATCTTTGTAAGCATCAAGAGATTCTGATTTGGCTTTTACTGCAGAAGAAACCTGAAACAGGTTTATACTAGAGAGTAAACATGTTGTGACCAGATCCCTACTCAGTTGAAACTACAAGAGAGATATACAACATTGTAGAAACCTAACTGGTTTTGCTACAGCAGTCTTCAAATGAAGAATGAACTCAAGTGAACTTCCCTTATTTTCTCTAAAGTTCAAATGTATAAATGCTTAGGAAGGTTACATGAATGTCATGTTTAAATAAACCAAGTCAATATGGGAAAATAATATTTCTACCTTTTAGAAACAGATGTAGTGGGGAAGAGAAATTTTTGCCTTTTCTTAACAAAAGATGAACAGAGCCCTTACACTTTTGTTTCAGGGTCTTTTCCTGCTCTTCTCTATCTGTCATATACTTATTTTATTCTTACTGAGGACATCAGGGATTCACAACCTCCTTAAACAGTGCTCAGCAAACAAAAATGGTCTATAATATTAAAAAGGAGAACATCTCACAATAGTATGCATTATACAGCTTAGACACAGCTTGAGAGCCTGACAAATAATAGACAAACATTCTTAGGCTTCTGGAGACAAAGGTTTCATGCCCAAAGAATTACCAGTGTTTTCCAGAGTAACACTTGCAATTACTGCGCTTTTTACTTCTAGTTTAAGTCTTGAGGAACCCTCATGTGTTTGTTCTTTCTGGAGAACATGTATTTCAAGTACTTCAGAAGCATATGAAAAACATGCCACAGAGGCACAAATTATTGTCCTTTTGTTTAATATCAGCCACGGTTATTTTCAGGTGCATTCTCTTTCCCCAAAAAAATCCCTGGTATTTCAATACTATATTAATACAAATCAGTTTCTTTTATTTATATTTCTTTCCATTTAAGCTATACAGATTTGAAAGCCAATTACTTGCCAGTTGCCAGCACTAGAAAGAACACAGAAAAATGCAAATTAATTTGCTATTCAACAGAGTCAAGGAGAATTGCTCATTAACTGTGGGTGATCCATATGTGTACACTCAGAACTTTACAACCTATATTTACCTTCTGTGCAACTCAAACTTTCTTACTGAAAGGCAGAGATCTACCACAGTGTATAGAGACAGGGCTAGTGGAAAACCAAACAGCTCCAACAAGAACCACATGACTTCTTTATTATTGCTCCACGCTCCAAATTATTTATAAGCAAAATTCAGTAGCTGCACCACCTGCACCAAGGCAGAGTGCTCAGTCCTCTCTCTAGACTGGAATGGGGGACAGGTGCTGACAGTCCTGACAGCATGTGAAGATGGCACTTGCATCTGGGGCCAGAGGAGGCATCAAGAGCCACTCAGCTTCCACAGAAGCAGCTTGCACACATCATACAAGAATTATGCATAATATTGCAAGGGATTTTGACAGATGTGCTGGGAAAAAAAAAATATTACTGATTTTAGATATTTTCCCACTGCAAACTGATGCTGAATACAGCTCACACTTAAGGCAGCCATCTTGTTTTATGAAGCACCTAGCAAATTCGATATATATCACAGAGTTGGTATGTTTGGTTTTTATTATTTTTGTACTTAGGTGCTACTTACACATATTCTAGTAGCAGTAGTAATTGATACATATACGTAAAAGCAGTTAGACCCAAAAGCTCACTTTCTGAGAACCTGGACCATTGAAGCCAAGCTTCAATGTTTTTAGTTTGGCTGCTATTTTACTTTTAATGTAAGATGGACTCCCACGATGCTTCTGAGGAAACTGCTTTGTATTTATAAGCTCTTGAATCCAATTAACTCCAGGCATTACTAGATACAACTGCCCAGTAACACAGTGGTGGCAATCAAAAGCTAAGGTGATGCAAGCACTATGTATTCTGATTTGAATACATTACTGCACTGACTGCCAAAACCACAGGACTGCACCAAAGTGTGCATACACAAGTCAAAGTGTCTTGATGTGAAGAACTATGAAGTTCTGGGAAAACAGACCTTGCTAAGACTAAATTGTAACATTTAGAGATTAATTATGTTTTTGAGAGACATTTTCTAGTGGTTTTGATACTACCAGAAACCAATTATACAATATAATAAGCACAAGATAAAGAAAAACCTTGCATGATGTCTCTGTTGGAAAGCCATTAAAACCAGTTTTATGTGATTATGAAATTGAAACTAAAATTATATTCTCTGTTTTTAGACTAGATCTCCACCAAGTCAAGGCTTTCCTCCTGTTCAAAATCCTTGGTTAGTTTCCACTTAGCATCCATAAGGACATTCCTTCCTCCATCACTGGAATTCATGACCGTTGCTGCTTTTTACTTAAAAACATCAGAAGTATGTCCTTGACCACCACCTTGCTGAAGCCATAATGATTTCCATATGGAAAGGAAGAAGATGAGTAAAGGCCTGGTATCACATGTCCTCGCTTGGGCTAGGCCTGAACTAAACATGGGCATGCTCCCAGACACATTGCTCCTGAAAGAACAATTATCCCTTTCCCATGAAATCTGGTTATCTCACCACGGCCCCTGGCAGATCCCTGGCATGGGTCAAGTCCCACAGCTGAACGCAATTCTTAAGTGTGTTTTAAGAACACAACATTTTAATAGTACAGAGGTGGACATTCTACAGGTACCACTCCCAGGTATGCTTAAAGCACCAATCCACAGTCATTTCCACCCGCTGGTGACAGCAATCCTAGAGGGATGCTGCAATGCCATCTTCATGGGGCTGTGTACAACAGCAGGAACACTACAGCTGTGTCTTGTTGCTCCCTGACTTTATCCAAATAACCCTGTGGTCCCCCCAAAATACATCATCTAAGGACACTTTCATGTAGAAAGGATAGAAGGAAGAAAGCCAAGCGCTGGTGTTCAGCAAAAGCAGCTGTTTAAAAATATTCCTGGCATGGCAGAATCAAAATTGGACTGTCTGGCCCTCTTCCATACCAGCACAATCCCATAGGGCTGTTAAGAGAGGATCTTAGTGAAGTGATGGAGAACTGTCATCTGAAAGAGCCAAAAATAATTTTTAACATTCTGAAAAGAAATGCAAATATCTCTACTAGTTTTGAGTACTGTCAATCACACTAGCTGTCAAGCCACTTTCAGCAGAGGTGTAGTCTTATTAATAAACAGAAGCTATTAACAAAGACCAAAATTGTGGAGGTCCATAAGAGGGCATGGTGGGAACGACAGACAACAGAATATGGAGAATGCAAAATTCTGAGAAAATATATTAAAAAAAAAAAAAAAAATACAGGCCTTTTAACAGTCTACCATATCCCTAAGCTCAAAACTCTAGTTTACTATACTGCTGGAAGTCCAAAAGAGCTACAAACCACTTACAACTTAGTAATATATTTGAAGTATTTTTCTGTAAAGGACGGAATTTTTAACTACTTACATTTCTCACCAAATATACACCAATATGTTAGACTGTAATAACAGCTGGGAAAGAAATGCTTAGTAATGATTATTATTTGTACAGTGTAATGGTAAAATAGAAGTGCTCTGTAAATTTGTTTTGCTGATTTTACAACTACATATACCAGAACAAAACATCTATACTATATTGATGTTTAATTATTAATGGCCTGGCTGTGAGCTGAACTATATTTTGTTGCACTCCTTGTGCCTTGGAACATTTACAATTGCAGCATCTCTCCAGTGATTGGAGTAGTCACTGAGCTGTAAATTCTAAACCACTATGATTCCAAGTCCATTTCAGACCCAGGACTGACAGATTATGCCGTTTGTCTTGATAAACCTGTAACAAAAGATTCAGAGTACAACTGTCCAGCCAAAATACACATGAGATACACAGAGTGAATAAGGGAATAAACCAATCTCGAAGCATCTTAAAGGGACACATTAAAATCAGAACCTAGTTCTCAACAAAATGTTACTTAAATTTAAGTTATCCAAACTAAAATATCCTGCTAGACTTTATAGCTATTTTTCCTAATTTTCCATAATGTATTTTTCTTCCTTGTTGGTGTAGTGCTAGATAAAACTGAGACATACATACTAAAATTAGTTTAAAATGCAGTGAAAAGCAGGGAGCAAAACCCACCCAGCAATAAAGAGAATAATAATTATTTATTAATTAAACCTTTACTAAAAATCAGAAATTAATTCTTTTTTATCCATTCTTTTACAGACTACCATTTTTCAGGTCATGTGTAGCAAATCTTACCTCCCACTAGGTACTTCTACAATAGTTAGTGCAAGTCATATAAAATGATAAACTAAACCAATTTTGAAGTAAAAATACATAAAGGGAAAACTAATACAGATATCCCTTCATAAGCTGATCATTTTGCAACCATTAAGTAATTCAGCACTTAGAATCTAACTACTGAAATGTACACAAAGGGAGATAGGGAAAAGGAAAATATGATGTGAATGTCACCATTGGATGATTTATGCCAAGCATTATCCATTCTCTGATAATGGCAACCAAATCAAAACTCCTAAGGGAGCACTAAAGGCGAGAAGGATGAAATCAAAACTTCACCAGATGAA
Source organism: Dasyornis broadbenti (assembly GCA_013397935.1). Lineage (NCBI taxonomy): Eukaryota > Metazoa > Chordata > Aves > Passeriformes > Dasyornithidae > Dasyornis > Dasyornis broadbenti. The sequence continues at coordinate 246,435 of VZRN01005615.1, forward strand.
AGCACAACTCTTATCCCTTTTGTAGGCAGCAGCAGAGCTGGCCATGTTCTGCACCTTGGTCTGTATCATGGGACAAGGATTCAAAAACTTGGTGTCTCTATACTGCGTGTAAATATAAAGCAATAGCAACCCTGACAGCAGGGCGGAGAATGCCATCTCAGCCTTGTGACTAAACCTCTCTTTCTGTACAGGTAAATAAATAAGAATTAGTTTTTATAAACTAATACTGGAAGTAGGTAAATTCTGTCTTTATTTCAAGGTGGCCTTTCGCAAACTGGACAGAAAATTACATTTATTCAAGATCCAATCATGAGGTCATAATCAAAACCACAAAATGCTTTACAAGTAAAAAGGTTGACATGGGTTTGGAGGCTTTAATATCACTCACCCATCAAATAGGGAAAACAACTATCAGAAAACTGAGACCAAATTAATGTCTGGGCTTTTTTGGTGTTTTTTTCCTTTGTCTGTTTTTTTAAACTAAACTGATTGCAGCAATCAATAAATAAGTTTCAAAGAGCTCTTTCAGTAAAGACTAGGCCTAGCCAGCAGGTATTACATTAACAGTCATTATCAATTAGGACTCACTGGGAACAGACATTATTTACAAAGCAAGAGTTCTGGGAATCCACTCATGTGTTAAAAGAACCTCTGTACTGCTCCAGAGTGATGTTAGCAAAGCTAAGTGCTGCTTCATTAAGTGCAATACACACACTTCTTAATGGAGAGCAACTTTAATAGTCAGATGGAGTCCATCTTTACCATCTAGTGTGGGATAAACACATTCATGTTAGGAATTTCAGAAACAAGGGAAAACATTGTCCATTTTTCTTCTTTTTTTTTTTGTCCCTTAGAAAAATCTATCCTAAATAAAGAATCAGTGTAAACTAGACAAATGTTCTTCAGAGCTCCTAAACTCTGTCAGCCTTTAGCACATATAAATGTAGTGAAGGAAGACTTAAAACGACAACATATTTCCCCTTCTGAGAGCTATCTCCTCAGTGCCATTCAGGCAGACATCTATCACTCCAGTTTATAGCCGCACACGGGAAAGAAAAGAGGACAAGTGTTTCTGATGACTCATTTTGTTATTTCTCAATAAATCCTTCTCCTCCCGTCTCTAAATGCCTTTTCCAGTAGGTACAAACATCAGAAACACATTTATTAAGTCATAGGTGCTTTTGAAAAGGCTGTTCTTTTGATATTTTGATGATTACAAAGCATGCAAGTTACACAAACACAGAAATATCACAGTAGTTTGAAGACACAAAGGAAATATATTAGCTAATGATGCTGATGGTCAGCACAGTAACAAAATAAACCTTTGCTCAGGGTAATCATGATTTGAAGGCTTTAGATTTGCGTGCAACAGTATGAGCCGTAGGTGAAAAGGAGATAAACAGCATCATTCCCTGTAAGAGGAGAAGGCTCTGGAACGCTATTAGTATTTGCACTAAGACACTGAAAAAACCATGCAAATGAATGTATCAGTCTCTTTTGACAGGAAAACATCTTAAGTAGTACAATTAAAAAGATTTTTAAAATCCTCCACTGCAATCAATTAAACATAATTGTCTCTCCTTTTAATAGAGGCCACTTGTCACCACCCTGAAGTGACAAATAAATTGCAAAGGGCAAAACTGTTCCCAGCTCAGTGTTCATCTATCTCCCAATGATAAGTGGCATTGAGTGTCATTGAGATGGTTTAACTGTTGCTTAAAGAAACAGCAGAAAGAACAGAGGGCACTTTGAAAAGCAGCTTAATGCTGAAACACTCTGAAATGCCTATTCTTGGGAAAGGTTTGGGTAACATTGTATTAATTGGGAGCACACTTTCCTGAAATAACAAATTAACTACTAAGTAAACATAACTGCTGGCTATTTGAACATGAAAACTGTTGATTATTTTAACATGAAAAGAATTTTTAAATGTTTTTAAACAAGTATGACTCAGTCCTACACTAGTAGCCCTCAGTACATTCAGTCCTATAATAGTTTTACTCCTGTCCCTTCCCTGCACCTTGAAACAGTTTGTCCAACATTTCCATGACAAAATGTGCCTTGCTGCTCTCCATCAGCACTGCCCAGACATGAAATAAGCCGTTTTCACAGAGATGCATGTGTTCTCATCCTGCACCAGAGATTTCAACAGTGGCTTATGCTTAGAAATTGCATTGCAGGATCAGGACCTAAGTAGTGCCCACCCTGAGAAAGCAACTAATATGCAACATATATATCTGTACACCTGTACATTGCTCACAGGCTGAGAAAGGTAATGTAGAAAAAGATGCTCTCTGTGTTTTAAATAGCTGAGGCATTCATACACCAAAGACAGTGAATGGGATTGTATTAAGAAGTTACTTGACTTGCCAAGCTTACCACAGGCATTCAACATTCAAGATGCTGGCTTAAAGTTGTGCTTAAAAATGAGCTTTCTTATTTCTTCTGGGGCCTCAGCCTTTAGGATTTACATTTGCAAAATTCTTTAGGCAACACCAAAGGCTATAAAATTCCATTAAAAGCAAGAGAAAGGCATATTGTGCCTCTTTAAAAACTAATGCTTTCAGGTATTTTAGAGCACCATGAGTAAGATCAAATCTCTAGCAAGGTGCTAAGTGGACATGGAGGTAAATAGGGAGTAAAACAAACTGAATGAACCTTGCTACATGCATTCACCCCTAATCAGCACCAAACCCCCTCCAAACACGACTTTACCAAGAAATAAATAGGACCAATGAAAAAAGGGAGGCTATACCCCGCATGAGCTTTGAACATTACTGAATGTCACAATATTCACGTTTTTCAAAAAACACCCCTTTATTAGTCAATTTGCTTTAGCAGAAGCTCATACCCATAATATCTCAAAAAGCCACCAGGCTTCCCTCAACTAGCTGAACACAAAGGGTAACACTGTACACAAAAACACTCTTCTCTCCTGCCTGGTTTGCAAATTTTTATTTAAATATAAATAGCATTAGCTTTCTCCATGTGATTCATTTAGCAGGTTAAAAGGTTCACAGGAATATACAGTACTCATTTAAGTAGCCCATGGTGAGCAGTAATTATATCTGAGGTGTCGTAGTGGAAATAGAATGCAAAATGATTAACGCAGTACAAGGATAAAACATTATTCCTCAATCAATCTTCAAAGTAAACTAGTCCTTATAACCCAGCACTGCCTTTTATCCTTCTCACCCCCTAAATGCATTAAAATAACAATCAAAATATAAAATAATCCAGCATTTGGATGAAGATGAGCAAGCAGGCTGCTCAATGGGAGTTCACCTTTTTGATACATGTGTCACCATGGTCAACTTCAAAGCAAAAAAGAAGCTGAGATGTCCAAGAGAGGGAGACAGGCTGGGGAACAAGGAGTGCAATCTGTGCCCAAGGAGAGTGGCTGAAGGTCAGTAGGTGACCCCTGGCAAGTCTCACCTGCTGCAGCCTCTCCCAGATACCACACCTTCCCCACTTGCCCAAAAGCCAGATCTCCCAGCTGAACCTCATACCCATGTGCTACCCACCCATCTCCAGGTATGCACCCCATCCATTCACATCTCTGGTAATTTGAGTATTTCCATCCATGATGCTAAAAAACCAGTAACATGAAGAATGTCCATTATGCATCCCACCAAGTGCTTTCACAGCAAGAGAAAACAATCACCCTCAGCACAATTTGGAAACTGTGCTCATATTCAGTTTTCCAGGAATAAGCCCTCTGACAGAATAAACAAGAAAATGTGTAAAGGGATCAGCTGGAATTTTAAAGGCAAAACTGTGCTGTGTGAAAGCAATAGCCATGTGTACCCAAAAATCAACATCTAGATTCCAAGTATTTTGGAATATGAACTCAGTATTTTTTTTATTATCAAAGTTTACAAACCTGAGTTGATGCCAAAGAGAAAGGGAACATTCTCATTTTGCAATAGACCCCAGGGAGAGTGAAAGCTTTTATGAGGGCTCTCCCTGTAGCTGAAGACAAGCAGCCTGCCAGCTTAGGAGCTGTGTTTGCAAGGTTTTGTAAGTAGCAGTCAGGATCCAAAGAGAAGTTGTACTGTCAGACACTTAGCTTGGCCGCTGCAGTTACCATCTTAGCCCATGAAGAAAGCAGAGCCAGAACCTTTACACATGAAAAACCAAACAGGACTTTGAATGTCGGCTCTGACAAAGGACAGCAGCAGGGCATCAATGTCATGCTAATATAGCAGGGGACTTGTCCAATATCTACAGCAAATACTGTCATGCCCACCTAGAACCTGGAAATAAAGATGGATGTTGTGTATTTCACTAAAGCATTTTTCAGCCTGAAGTTTCCTCTAACACACGTTTTTTTGGGCAGCACGTGAAGAAAAAAAAAAAGAAAAAACCAAACAGAAAAGACTAAACAAAAACCTGATCACATCTAGGGATTTCTCATGATTCAGTATAGTTTTCTCATTGATGTATTATAAAATTAAATGTCAGTGCCTGACCAATGTAATGTACAGAGTAACAGGCTAGGAAGCAGTTTTGCAAGGAGGAGAAGGAAAAAAGCCAAACCAGTTGAAATCAAAGGGAAAAAAAGTTGATGAGAAAATGCCATTGTCTCACAGGCACCTGGAATTCTGTAGCACATTAATGGGAGCAGCACATGTTAGAGGGCTTCTCCTTTCCACTGCAGCTGCCAAATGAAAGACTGTGCCAAAGAGGGCAATAAAGACAAAAAGTTCAGAAAACTTGATCAGCAGAGAAAGCCTTAGAGAATGACTGTTTACAGAGGAGATGCAAGAGTTCTGAGGGAGCAAGGTAAAGGGAGGCAAGCCCAGAGCCTTGCAGCCTCGAAACCAAACTGTTAGGGGTGAAGACAATCTTTTCCGGTAACTTTCCAGTTAGGTAATAAAGAAAAGCAAAACAACCCTGTAGCAGACCCTGTGGAGCTCACTCGGAGGTGCTGAGGGGCTCTGCTGACCCACCCATACGAGAGGTGACAGATTCCTACGCGTGCTGCACGCTCTCCAAAGGACGGAGGTGCATCCACTCAGTGCTCACCATAGCACCAGCAGCAGCTGCATTATGTCTACCACAAACCCTGCCCAAGAGTATTACCTTGCACAATCAATACCTTGCATCAGCAAGAAATCATTTAGTAAAATCCTTTATGTTTCAAGGATTTTTACTATCCTCACAAACATTGAAAAAACACTTACTTCTCTATAAAAGAAGACTGACAGTAGTTAGCCTGGCAGCAAAAAACAGTTCAGTAACAGATCCTTCTGGTGACATGAAAAAAATTCAGTTAGCTCCATTCATGTTGATGTGTAATTCTATAAGAAGACTGAATTTTTTATTTCTACTGAATTGGTATCATTTTATGCAATACAAAATATTTATTTCTATGAATACACTTGAAATTATTTGAACTTATTTGAATTTATTTGAAATTACTTTCATTTAGCTGTTTTTAACTCATTAAAATAATTCTTCAGACTGAAAAGCTTTTATTTTAAATGTGTTTATCCAGTCCAGCACTTATGAGTTACACAATCATAGCTACTTCTGAGAGACTAACTATTACTCTAATTCAAGCCAAAAGTAGGAACTGGCTTGATTTCTTGAAAACTTGTGTTTTTCCAGAAAAACTGGTAATTATTTCATCCAGACACAAGCTTATAGTGAAAAGCTTATACACATCATTGCCCAGAAGAGACTAGTTATCTTCACTGTTAAGTTAAAGATCCCAGGATTCCTGCACTGTCATATTTCATCAGGCTATATTCAAAATTCCCTTAAAACCTCAGATTTCAGAAAAATATTTTCCTACAGCTATTTTAGCAAGGTACAAAGAGGCAATTAATATTGGGGATCATTAGATTTCAGCAAGAATACAGTCCACAAAAAACGTATTAAAAGCACAAGCAATCATCATGTGGCACAGCCGCAGGTGACTGTATTTGTTTTGCTCAGCACCATAAATTATCCTGCTATTCCTGAATGCTGCCTGCCAGTTCTCCAGGGCAGGTATCTTCATATTTGGTTAGCATAGCTGACTGAATTGCAAACTATGGCTGTGGCACTGTATAAGTAATAAATTATTGTCACCCGAGGCAAGAGGCTTGCTCCCATTTATCACAGCAGACAGCACATTAACAGCAAAATTCAGCAGGTACCACTGAAAGGCGGGCACTAAACTGAGGTGGCTGTGGTGGCCTTACACTTCTCATAGTCTGTTGAGTCTTTACAGAAGGCAAACAAAAATTCAGGTATCTAGTGCAGATACTTAATACTATATTATGTGAGTACACTTCAGCAACTTTAACAAACTTTGGAGACCACCCACACAGACGAGCTACCATTAGGTCACACTTTCCATGTGCTGGCTGGTACGTAGGGCTGACAAAAACCGGCTTTATGCCTAGCCAAAACCAACCTGGCTCTGAGCTGCTGCCCAAAGGACCTGACTAGCCCTTTCTGGTGACAAGGCAAGACCCTGCCACAGGCTCCCAACCTCTCCTGGTACCAGGCAGTTGTGGGACAAGTTGCATCAGCCCAGTGAAAACTGAGCTCCTAACCAGGGGTGCAGCTCATGCAGCCTATGCTGCAGCCCCCCTGGCACAGAGATGAGAGCCACCCCAATAATCAATCTGGGCTTTGATTTGCAGCCATAGCCTTTGAATATATTTCACATCTGAATCTATTCTAAGCAGCTTGTGTATTGACACACGTCCCACAAAGCTGCGTGATTCTTCATTTCAGTGACTCTGAAGATTTACATGCAGACTGAAGAACCACAGTTATTTTAGAAGATAATGGGCTTCTGATACTCCAGCACATTACTAGAGTAGTCAAGCTGTCAAGTGACAATCAAGAATGAACAAAATACAAAGAAGCAAAGGAAATGCCAGCTGGGAAACTCTTTTTGTTCCACTGGTGCAGTTTCTATTTACCACCAGCCTCAGTAGAGTTATTGTAGCTCTCTTGGTAGCCTATCTAAAGGGTCAGAACTGCAAATCTACTTCTCTGTATATATTTATGAATTTGTGCATACAAAATCTGATATGTAAACACCATGTTTTTCTTTGGTAAAACATGTCAAAGTATACAGAATACCTGCAGGGAAAAATCACATACCTGCATATCTTGAAAATAGCAAGACATGCTTGATGATTAATTTCCAGTTATGAAATGCAATAGTCTTATTCTATCAAGACAAAATGCTTAGTGATAATAAAAGACAAAGCAAGTCACTCTTTCAGAAAGGAAGAAGTTATTATGTCCACACATTTCGTTCTCCCAATAGTTTTCTACCTCATGGCAGAATGGTTTGAGCTGCAAGGGACCTTAAAGGTCATCTAGTTCCAATCCCACTGCCATGGACAGAGACACCCTTCACTAGATTAGGTTGCTCAAAGCCCTATCCAATGTAGTTCTCAATATTTTCAGAGATGGGGCATCCACCACATTTCTGGGCAACTTATTTCAGTGCCTTACCACCTTCACAGTAAAGAGTTTCTTCCAAATATCTAATCTAAACCATTTTCCCTTGTCCTATCTCTGCCTGCCCTTGAAAAAAGTCCCTCTCTGGCTTTCTTGTAGAAGTCTTTTTCTTTTTTTCTTTTTTTTTTTTCGCTAGCACAGCTTAAAAAAAATAATCAAATGCATTTTCCTGTCTACAAAACACCCAGGAACATGCCAGAAAGTAATTAGGAATGACAAGCATATAATGACATACAAGCTGCAAGTATTCAGTTTTCAGTCTGGAAAATAAAACACTTAACGGATATGGAATGCTTTTGCTCCAGCTCTTTTATGCATAGCTGGCATGACTGATCTGAAAAATAAGAGAACATGTGCCAGTCTACTTTTCAGGCAGAGTTCAAACAACAGAGGAATTTAAACAGAGAAAAGAAAAACCAGACTAACCATACCAGGTGACTGAATTAACTTTATAGAGCAACAATGAGTGTATCCGAGGGCCTGTGGTAAGTCTCCACAAAGAGACTGGTTTGTACTTGAAGGCTGCCAGATTCCTATTTTTGCTAAAGAGCAAGTTTTTAGCCATTCTGAGACTGGTGAAGAAGTACTCGTTTCCTGCAGATAGGTCATCAAGTGGCAGAGACCAGAGTTACAAACTAAGATTATCTTAGAGGATACCTACTGGTGGTGTTTTTGATTCTCTGGATTTATGAAAATAACTTTTAAATAAGTTTGACAGCCCAGTATGAATTTTATGAAAGTATGCTGCATTTTGAGCAAATATTTAGAGATCTAGTAACAGTATGGAAAACTTCAAAATAAGCAGATTTGCTAGCGAGCAACAGGATGCAGTACTGACACCTTAACTAGAAACTTTCCCTTAAATCTCAACAGAAGCAGAGCTCCTCAGGCTCAGCTTGCTAATGAACAATGAAGGAAAGTTTTATGATGGAAATTAAGCTGTTTTTTTTATTGTGCAACTTGACAGCAGTAGGTTATCAAACATGTATCTGTCCCAAATAATGCCAGCACTGTATTTCAACTACTTAGCAAAATATCTGTGCAGCATATTATTGTCCTGTGCCTCACAGGACAGGCTTGCTGCCAACTGGGTCATATAATAATCAACAAACCAGACTCCAGAAAGGATGCTAGGTTCCTCCCAGCAGCACCTACCACTGAAGCAATTAAATATAGTTAGTGAGTATAGTGTTGGATTTTCACTTTATTAACAAATTGCTCAAAGGGGTCTGATCAGCAGACAACTTCATACTCAGCCGAATCTTTAATTCATGTAAACCTTGCAGCTCATGCTACTGCCAAAAAGAACAGCTGGAAGAAGAGGAATAGTCTGTTTGTAGGCTCCCTAGACTCTTGGGTTGAATGTATCATCCATGAAACATAAGCAACACCTGTCTTATTACTAATTTCAAGCCTGCATAAAAACTAAGAGCACAGTACATTTAAAACAACACCAAAACACTTCACCAAGTATTCCCTCTTTCATGAAGAAGAAGAAAAAAAAAAAGTTAGAGGATCTGCTATGGTTTGGAAACCAGTGCCATGAGCAGAGGCTTCTAAGGCTCACATCTGGCTGAGGTCTTTCTGAACTCACTGCAGAGCCTCGCATGCAGTCATGGACAGGGTTATGGCTCCATTCCTAGCCACAAGCTGCGTATCGCTTCCAGGAGCTACTGCTTGGGAAATACAGACCGAATCTTTCACTCTGATCCTACGACCTGTGCTACAATCCCTTTTTCACAGCTACACTGAAATCCCAAACAGAAGACACTGTATGCATTCCCACAGCTGACAGGATAAGGTGAGAAACACTTCCCTCGTAAATCTAACTTCTACCTGCTTGTCTGTCATTCAAACTGTACAACAGTCCACAGAGTATTAATATTCCCTTACAACAACTGGACTGATAATTGGCTTTGAGCAATTTCAGAAAACTAATTCCCGCTGCAGTGGTTGCTGGTCTCCCTCATTCAGCATGAGCATCTGGAAACAAGAGATTCCACTGAGTAATCCTGGCAAAACTTGGAGACATTGTTTTAAATTTCCTTCACAACTTCTCAATGCCTGACTGTATTAAGAGCTGAAGAGAAATTACTCTTGTGGGTCTTCTTGACCCCATGATAAATAAATGATAAATTGTGGTCCATGGGTCTCTTCTTTACCATTTCAACATTAACTTAAATTTATAACAATTGAATGACCATGTTCTACAAAGTGATTTGCTGGTAATATAGGGAAGAGCAGACAGCACTTAACATCCATGAATGCATCTTTGGAGCCAAAGAATGGCAAGAAGTATTAGCATCACATAAAATACATCCAAAATTTGTAATACTATCTGCATATAATTCCCTAGGGTCTTATGTTGTTTATCAGAAAGGAGTTACAATGACAGTTTTGAAAGCATCATTCTTCACTCACCCCACACACCAGGAGTCTGTAAAGAAAAAGTCAAAGGAATATGAGCATTTGTTTTCACTTTTACAAATGACAAAACAATATAATGAATGTCATTAGTCCTTTCCTGAAGTAACTGAAGTGTTCTGCCAAGACAAAGACAAAGAAATGAATAGTAAGAGTAGTAGGGATCAAAAGTTGATACAAAAAGCCTGAGCTGCTGATAAGCAACTATTCATAATGCAGAATACACAGAAAGATAGTGCTGTTGAGGCAGAAGGATGTACCTTCCATCTTTGATCTACAGTCTTAGAATTACTTGATGTCTCAGTCCCTTCATGCATCCCAGATACAAGCTAAAGTATTAATACTAATCTGTTAAATGTGCTTTTGGTACTCCTTTGTTATGGTTTATCTAATGCCCAAATTCCTCCAGTACTGTTTGTGTGATTATGGCACCCATAAATGACTGCCAGCGTATGAACTGCACCAGTGGAACAAAATGCTGATTGACATTCGTCTTTCCCCAGAACATGCCTCATTTCTGTCCAGTAATTGCCTTAATGAATACAATTGTTTGTTCAGGCTTCCTGCTCTTCTCTATTAGCAAGTTTCCACCTCCACCAGTGCCACACTTCCACTGGCTTCTGCAGCTCCAGCCCGCTCTTAGGGATGGACACTCAACACACAGGCTAGATCATCATCTTCTTTTCTGGTGTTAGAGGACACCAGTTGTTGAGCTCATATACATTAGTCCACACTCACAAAGACTTCAATTTCTACTCAGCAGAAGCAAAGGGAGAGGGGCTGGTGAGGAAAAGGGGGTGGCAGATGTGTTTGCAGGCTGCTGGATGCTCAGATGAAGCTGCAGCTGCCATCTCTGGCTGAGCATATCCAGCACTTTCCCCAAGCTGGTTTCAGCCTGTGGTGTCTGAAAGGCTCCACAAGCTACAGCCCGTAAACAAGTGCACTGCTTCTGACCAGGTATTTTAATAACAGTTTGTAAGAGCATCTAGCTGTATTGTTAAAGTAGGGAGTGATCAGAGCATCTGGAAAATACCAATTTACTGGGATATGAAGCAACAACGAAAAGTCCCAAGAAGAGAGAGCTGTATGACCTGCAGGTCTCAAAGCCACAGCTGAGGCTGCTGTTCTGTAGTACTGCTCAGTCTTAATGGGAATGAATGTACTTCTCACGCTAATTTTCAAGACACCTGGTCAGTGCATGTGTTTGAGATGTAGAGAGTGAGAAGGATAATTCTTCTTTTGGCCAGAAAGCCACAGTTCTGCTTCATAGAAATGGGATTGTATATATGAACAGTTGCACATGAACAGTCACAGCCTCTTGTAAGATGAGGCTCCTTGGCAGGAAACTTTTAGAAGTTAAAAAATCCAGACAAAGAAATAACTAGTGAGAGATAGCTCTTCTACTTCAGCCCTAACTACAAATGGTGCCAGTCCTTTCTTACTGACAGCTTACATTTTGTTTTCACGCTCCAGCATTAGTACATAAAACACAAACTGCAATATAAACAAACAATATGCGTACCAACCACTCACATATAACTTGAGTAGATGTATGACATCAGTTGCTTGATGCAAAGATACCATCTTTCTGTTCCCTGTATTTTTACATGCTGTTGCACTGACCGGCTGCTAAAAAATACTGCAACCAGTATGCCATTTGGAGAGCATAGCAATGCACGCCACTGGCAAAATCAGTCCTACATGACCAAAACCATTTCTACTCCCACCATAGCTCTATCCATGAAGCACTACAGTCTTTACAATAATAACACAAAAAAATTTAAAAATCAGCATGAAAATATACTTCTGGGTGCAATTCAAATTACATTTCAATTTTTTAATCATCTTGAGGAAGTTGGGTTTTTACTGTGTTTTAGTCCAGCCACCTCATACATCCTTAAACAAATCACTACTCTTAGTCTTAAACATGTTCTTTTGTTTATTGGCCACATAATGTTCAGTTCTATGTTCACATAAATGTCCACTTAAGACAGTAGGACCGAACACTTCAGAGTCTGTAACTTCTGTCTTACCAACAATCATTAGTTCCCCAGGCTTTCTTGTCCTTTTCTTCCTACTTGCACATATTCCATTTTGTTGCAGAAATTAACCAGAACTTGTATGCAGTCCCTGGCTCTTGATCCTTCAACCTCTTCTCCTTTTCTGCATGGTTTAGTAAACTGAAACACCAAACACATTCTAACATTGTGAAAAACTTCTTCCCTCTTCTAATTGAAGATCTCCTGTGGTTAACTAGGCTCCTGGTTTCCTTGGGTTGGAAATAACATAGAAACAATAGGCCAGATTTTTTTAAAAAAATCTGCAACTCCTACCTTAGCAAAGGAAACAGGAGCATGACTACAGAAAGTTCTGCATGAAGATTTCCATTATATCATTCAATGTCAATATGAGCAACTAGGAGGAGTCTCTCTTCCTAAATTCTATGTTTTTTCCTTTTGATTGATGGACTTTTTATTCACACTGGCTCTCTAAAGCTCCCTTGGGCTTCTATTGAGAGAGCTCTTCACCTTCACCTGCAGCTGGAGAATAGGAGAGGAAAAGGGAGCTGCAATGATTTCCACAATATACCTGATAACCTTAATAAAATATTAACTTCATATATTTGAAAAAAAAAAAAAAACAAAACAAAACCAATACAACAGGCCACAGCAAACACATGGGTAAAACAGTAAACAACATTACTTTTTCCATCATGCTATTAAGTGCACTCATCTATGTCACAAGCTGGATCAAAGATACAAGGGCACAATGTTTTGCTTAATTCCCCTGTGTGCTGGATACAGGTCTTATACCATTATATACCACAAGCCTGAAAAATCAGAGAATCATAGAATGTTAAGGGTTGGAATGGACTCTAAAGATCATCTAGTCCCAATGCTCTTGCCACGGGCAGGGACACCTGCCTCTACACCAGGTTGCTCAAGGGCTTATCCAACTTGGCCTTGAACACTCCCAAAGCAGGGACATCCACAACTTCCCCGGGCAACCTGTTGCAGCACCCTGTCAGTAAAGAATTTACTCCATATATCTAACCTAAATTTCTCCTCTTTCAGTTTGTACCCACTACTCCTTGTCCTGTCACTACAGTTCCTGTCAAAGAGTCCCCCTCAGGCTTCCCTCAGGCCCCTTCAGATACTGGCAAGTTGCTATAACATCTTTACACAACTTTCTCTTCTCCAGGCTTAATAGCCCCAGCTTTCTCAGCCTGTCTTTTTAGCGGAGGTGCTCCAGTCCTCTTATCAACTTTGTGGCCTTCTTTGGACTTGCTCCAACAGTTTCATGTCCCTCTTAAGTTGGGGACAGCAGGGCTGGACATAGTCCTCCAGGTGGGGTCTCACCAGAGCAGAGTAGAGGGGCAGAATCCCCTTCCTCAGCCTGTTGGCCATGCTCTTTTTGATCCCAGGACTCCCTTGGCTTTCTGGGCTGTGAGCACTCACTGCTGGCTCATGGTGAGTTTCTCATCAACCATCACCCCCAAGCCCTTCCCCACAGGGCTGTTCTCAATCATGTCTCTGCCCAGCCTGTGGGTGTGTCTGGGATTGTCCCAATGCAAGTGCAGGACCTTGCACTTGGCCTTGCTGAACTTCATGAGGTTTGTATGGTCCCACCTCTCAAGCCTGTCCAGGTCCCTGTGGATGCCATCCCTTTCCTCCTGTGTGTCAACTGCCCTGTACAGCTCAGTGTCACCAGCAAACTTGCAGATGGTGCCCCTGATCCCACTGTCCTTGTCACTGACAAAGGTAAGGAACAGTATTGGCCCTAGGACTGACCCCTGAGGGACACCACTCTGGTGGTCTCACTACTCATTCACTGGTCTCCATGTGGACAATGGGCTGTTGACCACAACTCTGAGTGTGACCATTCAGCCAGCTCTTTATCCATCAAGTGGTCAATCCATCAATTGATGTCTCTCTAATTTAGAGACAAGGATGGCCTGCAGGACAGTGTCAAACTGCATAAGCCCATGTAGACAATACCAATTTCTCTGCTCCTGTCCACCAAAGCTGTAGCCCCATCACAGCAGGTCACCAAATTTGTCAGGCAAGATTTCTCCTTTGTATAAATGATGTATAAAGCAAATATTCTTGTTTCTCTTGCTTTGGTGCAAGTTAGGCAGGCCCCTTACACCACTTAAAGAGGTGAATGCCATGCTTCCTTAATGTCAGCACCAGCATCTCTGAGACCATTAAGCAGAATCCACTGTATTTAACACATTTGTGTGTGCCTTGTGGTGGATGAAATTACATGCCGCTGAAAAATATCTGGACCAAGTACAACCAAAGAAATTAATTTTCTCAAAGCTATCCATTATTTCAAGTAAATTATCTATTCAAATGAAAAACTTACCAAATAACCAGCAGTAACAAGGCACAGGCTGCTTAACAACAGCGATTTCTTGTTCTGAAATGTTTTCTGAACTCATACGGCCATCCTAATTAAAGCACCTCAGAGCTGGAAGATACCAGAGCTCATCACACAGTTCCACAAAAATAGCCCTTCTCACAGGGAAGCGGAGGGGCCATTTCTCCCCGTCTCAGGCTGCAGTCCCTCCGTGCTGTACACACTGTCCTGCAGCAGCAGAACTGGCTGTTGTACAGCAGGCCAGCAGTGACCGTATCACGTAACAAGCACCTCTCCTGTGCAGCGTTTGTTAGCACCACTCGGCAGGAGCAGACCCAGAGGCCCACTGCCACTCTCCAAAGGTCAGAAAACACAGCTGAAAAGTGTAAAGCACTGTCTCACACACTCTTTCTGATCCTACCGCAAAAACATTGCAGCTGTAAGATAAGCTCATTCACACACGCTGGACCAGCAGGCTGGCACTATTTGGAACAGGCACAAGTCAAGCCTGAAATGTTTTAGTTGCATGTGTTGCAGTTATATGAATGCCTCAGCCAAAACATGCAAACAGATTCTAAAAAAAGCACAAGATTTTCCACTGCACCCTGCAAATCATTCTTGCAGGTGGCTCAGCTCACCTAGTATATGCCCTAAACCAGGCAGGACTCAACCTGCAATACCAAAGCCCCAGCATAAACACATCTCACTGGGCTTGATCTCTATGTTCTATGAAATAGATGGCCTGGTGGAGTCCTGACCATGCTGTATTTTACTCTGTTTACTTAACATCTGACTTAGTGCTTAGAGTTACTCTGTGTCTGACTGCAAACTGCCACAATCATTACGAAAAGCTATGATTTTCTTACAGGTTTCTTTGCAAGTAAAAGCTCCACAGTGCTCTCCTAACATACTTTAACAAGCTCAGCCATAAAATGCAATCAAAACCCAAAGATACAGCAGCTTTCAATTGCTCTTCTCTCAAGCTTCATGTCACATCTTCCTTACTCTTGGCAGAACAAGTAAAGGTCGTACCAAAGTAATCACAACAAGTCCTCTTCAACACACACAAAGCAAGGGACAAAAAGCACCATCTAGAAGGAATCTTGCTTTATTTTTCACTCACTTTTTATGGCATCACATAAAGCCATTAGAATGCCACAAACCAACAAAACAGTTCAAAAGCTCTTCTGGATGAAAACAGTAAACAAGGCATTGCTCAGAACAATTATAAAGTAAGTTCATAACATGGCTCTTGAGCAAACACAGTTTAATAAGTGTTCCATAACAAATTCAAACAGTATTTGCAGTCATGCGATAAAGGAGAGCCCAATTCATTCTCTAGGTAGCACTAACATAACACATGTATGAAACAGGCAGGCAAAAAAAAAAAAAAAGAAGAAACATAGAATATAGCAGAAATCAAATGTTCAGCAAGTGAACATTTGAGAGCAGGTGGGCAGCAGGGACATAAGGCAAAAACAGACTGCATGCTCATTTAAATGAGATAGCTGGAATAAAATCTGCTGGTTCTTTCAGTCTGTTTCTTCAGTCCTACAGGCTTGTACTTCATGTACAGACTATCCCCAAACCCCAACAGGCACAAAAGGAGTTGTTTGGCTATACTACTAAGGTTGTAGAGATAGACTGTGTATGGATTAAAACTCAAAACTGTTGCATACTGGGCAGGCACAAAGATATCTGTTCACAGAAGTAATACAAGTACAACTTCTACCAACATCAATGCATCCTAGAGATCTAGTGCAATACGGAATTTTACTGATCTTTTTCTCTTGAGGCAGTAAAAATTCAAATTCAATTTAAACACCTGAATGTTGCAACATGATGGCTGTTATTAATAACCTCTTTACAACTTCCCCTCAGAGTTGCTGTCTGTTAGCTACTGACAAACTTGTTTTGTACAAAATTACTGTCATGCATCTGAAAGAGTATTTCAGGTTCAGACTGACCACTTTTAAAATGAGTTTGAAGACCGTAATGGATTTATGACAGTATTTAAACAGCTTTTGAAGTACTACATATTAATTATCTCCATCTCTGTTAATGTCCTCCTCAAATGCAACTGATTATTCATGTTTATGTTTTCATATATCACCTTTGTTCTAGGATTATGAGCAATAAGTTTATTAAGTGATCAGAGGCAGCAATCTGCTGCCTTAATGAGCATAGAGCCAGCACATTCTGAGTTCAGTTTGACACATTATGAACCCATCCTCAGTAGTCACCCTGTGCCCGACACAGAGGCCGAGCACATCTAGCACTGTAATACACTAAAGCTCTGAATCTCCCTAAATGGCTACAGTAAAGGAGAAACTGGAAGCATAAATCATTCCACAGCAACAGAACGGGTGCTGTGTTTATTCTCTTAATGCAGAGACGTTAAAATTTGCTACTACATTTACCAGTGTTTCATACCCTCTCACCAGCAGTCGCTGTGCAGAGCTCTTTGTCTCCATCACATCTCCAGTGTTCTCCATGCAGCCCTGTAGGACTTTCCCCCACAGGACCATGATCCCAAGCAGTGGAACCTTTCCACAAAACTAGTTCAGACACATAGCAGGACAAAAGACTATGTTGCAGACTGTATCACTACAAACAGGAGGAGCTTTATAACCCTGATTTATACAGCTGAACATGATTTAGTTGATATGGGTGTTGGCATTGCAGTCAGTGGATCTTTTGGCAAGTCAAAAGACAAACATAAATGGTCTAAATTAGCATCGTAAGTATGAATAGTATGGCAGACAGGGTTTTAAAACTCACAAATACTTGATTACTGGTGTAGTCCTTCAGCTACTGAGTACACAAATAACGAAGTGGGGCAATGTTACATCTGAAAAGTTAGTCTGAACCAAGTGTCTGTGCACATGCATGCACCACCAAGGGTGTTTTCCAGCAGGTATTCCTTCAGTAAACGTAACTTTAATTGTTTTCTACAACCTCACATCATTGTACATCTGAAATGTGCAGCAAACAGCAAGGTAGAATATATCGTTACAGTGAGACATTAAGTTCCACCCTATCGTAAACCACTCTGCTACTCTGAAGCATTTCTGAAGTTTATATTATACTAAAATACTATACTAAATATAATAATACTATACTAAAACATATACTACTTTGTTAATAATGAAAAAATAAAGAATTCTAGTGATTAAAGTATTTTCAATAAAATGCATGCTTTCTAAAGGTCAATAAAATATGTGCTTAAATGTATTTCCAATTCATAATCTGCAGTAAATATAATACGGACAACATTTCATCTCTGTCAGAAAACAGCCTTTATTGTTTTCTGAAAAAAAACTTTTCTCATACACTGAAAACCAGCTCTTCGGTAAGAGGATGCTTGTTCTATCTCTCATGAACTAAAATGATGTGTAAACAAACACCCACCTCATACAAAGACTTAAACTGGGATTCATATACGGTAAAGGAAGATTTCCCTTGTGATAAACAATTTGAGCACAAAGTGTTCCTTCAAGTCCTGACATAAATCTGTTCCTGCCAAGCTAGTATCTCATTGCGTCAGCCTTTCGCCTTCGCCACAGCAAAGTAGCAGCCCTACCACCTCTCTCCCTGCTTTCTTCACACTGCCCTCTTCCCAGAATTACTACCTCAGCTCCACTGGGCCAAAGAATTGTCTTTCCATGAGACAAACATGTGGTAAAAAAAATAAGAAAAATCCTTTATTTAAAAGAAACTTGACCCTCTAGCTAACCTAGGACTCCCCTGTGGACTGAACAGACTCATTCTTATACTCCTGATATTCTTATCCTTCCTTACCCCACCAGCTTTATCACCCCCTTCTTGTTATTCCTATAATTTCAAAACGTTTTGACATGTGCCGTAAGATTGCAAGATCTTCAACTGGGCTGAATGCAGGCAAGTGCTTTCCTGTCTGATAATGCACTTATTTTTCATTAAGAATAAAAAGAAATAAAAAAATCAAAGCATCTCTGCCTACATTACTTTCTCAATGACAAATATTTACGGCTTCTGTTTTATCCATGGAAATACGGTATTTCAAATAAGATCCATTATGCTATATTTATTGAATTCAATGCTCTTTTTAATGCTGCAAGACAAATACTAGGTTTGATAAAAAACATCTTCTTCAGAAAAAGTTTCATTTAACAAGAGCAAGGCCTAGCTCTAGTTTATATAAACATTTACATGACATGTGCATACAGTCAGGTGAAAAAGACCCTGTGAATGGCAGTTATACCCTAAAAGGACCACTATATACTCATACTTCCTCAGTCTCCAGTTCATGAAAAGTAAAGGTACCAATCTGTGAACAGGTGATTGGCCTTCGGAGTTTTTGACCATTCCTTACTGGAAAAGGGCACAAGAGGTCATATACCTCTTACATGCTACTTCAGTTTGTAAAAATGTTTTGGAACTGAGCTCTGTACATTTCCCTAACACTACCACTGTGGCAAAGACACCCATGTGCTCTCTGGGAGCAGTGCTGTGGACTGCACAGTGCTACAGGAATTAATACCTCTATAGAGCCCTTGATTTTCTTATGAAAATAGCACCTTGAATGGTGCTACATTGTGCTGCGCAAATATAGCAACACCACGAGAGGAAATGGCCCATGGTAGTGAAAACAGTGATTGACCATACTCAGAGAATTTCACTTCATAATATTTGGTCAGTGTCTATGACTTCTCTATACATTATCATAAGTTTCAGCAGTTGTAGTCACATATTTCATAAAAGTGCCACTTCCATTTACTGGCAACGTTAGAAATTACTCCTCAGACAGACTGCAAGCTGTCTTGTTTGTCAATCCTTTATAACTATTAGATGATGCTAATGTTGTGAATTAACAAGGCAAGCAGCAATTCTAGTGATGCGAGACAGAGATGTGGTGGAGATGAAAGACACCACATTTCTATTCAAACAGTTCAAGCTCAAGTTCAAGTTTCAGTAATACTTACATTTATCACTCAGAGCCACAAGACATCTCAGTTGCAATCTACTTTAATCACAATATTTAATATAGCATCTTTAAATAAACACCAGCATTTAAACAAATCTTACCAAATCTCCTTAAATTGATTCTATGCCCAACTACATTTTCATTACTGGCGTGAGTAACCAAGTCTATGCTATAGCTAAGAGTCTTCTGGATTTAAGCTAAAAATATCTTTACTTAACAAATAACTTTAATTTTTTGTATCAGTAAATAACTGTTTAAAGCATTAATAAAATGGGATCCAACTCAAGCGACGGGCTACAGTGTTTTAATTGCTTCATTCTTATTTCTGAATTAACCACGACCAGAAAGATGACCAGGTGTGGGTCTTCTGTAGTTGCCACACAAGGAGAAAAGTGAAGCTGTGACTGAATGCTGTAAAGTTAGTAATACACTATATTCTAAACAAAATATACTGTACTGAAAAGATGAGTTAACTAATGTACATCCACTCACTTAATATCTAGCATTAGTCCCCCAAGAGTTTGCAACGAATTTTACTGAAGATGCTATGATAAAGCATTAGTTACTCCTCTGATATAATCCCTCTGTTTGCACACTTCTGCTCAGAACATTTGCCGTATTTGTTTTTTAAAACATTCTCTGTTTTTTAATCCCATGTAATACTTACAGCACGCCACAGAATAAGGAAAAAAATTATGGATAAATGGCATTTAAAAAAAAAAAAAACAAAACCCAAAAAAAAGAGGGCGGAATTGCAGGGATTGTATAAACTAGAATAAAGCATACAGAAGAAAAACTGCTTAGGTCCATTACAGTGGAGAAGATTGCAACGCTGGCAGCTAAACGACCACTCTTGCTCTGCTTTTTAAATCCAAGTCGACACGGAAAAGAGGGTTTCCCTGAAGAAAACTGCTTCTCCGTACCTCCGAGGCCATGCTTCTCTTCCCCGTCAACCCCTCCATCACCCACAGCACGCGACGTGACAGGAATTGTCGCCCCCCGATTGCCGTCCCAGCGCCGGCCGGAGCTGACGCCGTGGTCCCGGCCCCGCTCCGGCGTCGCGCTGCCCACACCGGCGGGACACACCGGGCGGCCCCGCTCCCGGAGCAGCTCCGACACCGGGCGGGACCGCGGGGTAAGCTCGCAGACACCCCGCCAACCCCGGGCGAGAGCCGGACGAGGAGAGGCGAAGCCGGGCAGGAGCCGGACCCTGGGCCACCGTTGCCGGGGGCTGGGAAGCCGCTGCGCGGCCGCGCCAGGCGGGAGGCGGCCGGCGGGGAGCGGCGCGGAACCGCCGCCCGGTACTCACCGACTCGCTCTGAAACTTCCCCCAAGTTTCGGCGGCGCGGCGGGCGGCAGCGGGCGTGCCCA
>VZRN01005615.1:267304-306319 GCA_013397935.1 Dasyornis broadbenti
GAGCGGGGCCGGGGGAGGGTGCCTGGCGGGGTGGGGCGGCTCCGCGCGTCCCGGGGATCGCTGCCGCTCGGCCCGAGCCCCGGCTGGTGCTGGCACTTCGGCTCCGCCGCGGGGCTCCGTCTAGGGGGGGACGGCAGCTACTGCAGCGCTCATCCCCGCCGGACGGGCGGGAGCAAGACCCCGGCGCCAGTTCCGCGGCGCTGGTGCAGTCCCGCCGGCGATGGCTACCGGGGCCGAGCCCCGGGCTCCTGGCCCGGCCTGCGCCGGTAAGAGCAGGGCTGGCGGTCGCGCTTGTGTTCTGCAAGGCGACGAACCTGATTTTAGCGTGAAGCGCGTGTCAGCGTGTCACGGGTGCGGCTGCCAGGTGGAAGTGAAGTGGTCTTGGACGGCTGAAAGGGTGATGGCACCTTCAGCGACCGTGTGTGTGGCAGTGCACACGCAGGGCTAAGTAGTGTGAGTGTAGACGGGAGCGACAGCAAAAGAGAGAGCGGCTGCTAGGGATTGTCTTAAAATAATAAAATATTTCTCTTTTGAAAAACAGTTTAGGAAAGAAAACATTCGAAAGGGGCACAGTGTCATCCTTTTATTTAGGTGTCATTTGAGTTGACAAGGTAGCAGAGACAGACCTGCATGTGCAAAGGTGACTTCAGCAGTGCCACATTGATCCTTGAGACCCTTGTGGGCCCCCTATCTTTTGTGATCCTCACCTTCAAAATGGCTCAGCATCTGGCTTCCTCATAAAACAAAAGGTGGGACAAGATCCCCACAGGTCAGTGTTGTAAGAGTTTCACAATCATTCAGTAAGTCACAGAGTTCTCTCTGAAATTAACTGGGAGTAGAAGAGAATTGTATCTCGTCCAAACTTTCTACTGTGGTTTGGTGAGCAGGAATAGCAGTGCTGGCCTGTGGAAGCTGACTAATGGCTGGGAAAAGTGCAGTTCCTGGCACCTCTAGCTGCTCAGGTTGGTGCTGCCCTTTCCTTGCTATTGAACCCTGTGCTCCCAGACTGCTGCTTGGCTTAGGGAGCAAATGTTCCTTAAAGACTAACCTGTGATCAGGAAGTGATCTGTTCTCATCTGGGCTTTTGATCCAGGCTTGCTCTGCCCAGAACAATCAGGGTGGTTCCAGGGGGGTAAAGACATGTACCTGGTGTAAGATGGACCCTAAGATGTGAGCTTATCAATTTTCAGTTGAGTTAAGGGAATTAAAATCTTACATGCTGATAACTATGTGACAGAAGTATCACTGAGGTTTTAAACTAAGGGCACACAAATTCATCTTTCTTCTTGCTACACCAGAACCATCTCTTGTGTTTTTCTCATTCAAAATCACAGGAATAGATTTTTTTTTAAAAAGTACTGAGCAATACCATAGCCTTTGCATTAAGTTCCAGTTCCTACCACTGGTCAGGGGTTTCATACCCATATCTCCTGGGAGATGCCTGTGCTGCCAAACTTTTGCTTGTTATTCAGGCCTTTCATTCTTACCTCTTGCTACTGAAGCTCTATGGCAAAGCATGATTAATAATTCATTGTGTTAGAAATTGCAACCACAGATCTGATTCTGATTCTGTAGGTTTGTGGTTGAAGTACTGTGTTAAAATAGGAAGATTCCAAGTCCAGAGATATTTATGGGGTTTGTTTAATACAACATTCCTGTTAACATAATGAGATCTGAAACTATGAAAAACTGGATTGCATTGGCCAAGTAGCAGTGAGAGCTAAACATGTAAAATACCACATAGATAAACCAGAGAAAATAATTTACTGCTCCCTCATTATATGTACAAATAAACTTGGATAATAATAAATTCATAGATTTATTATACATTCTAGGTTTATAGCTGCCTGGACTTCATGCTAGATAAAGTTTTTTTTATTTCTTCATATGATAGGTAGTTCAGTTTCATGGAGACTAACGTGAAACACAGTACACAGCCAACAAGACCAGATTTAGGCAAACGCAGCCAAAGTAATTTTCAATCAGAAAGCTTGTGAGGGTGTGGGTGGGGCTGGGAAGACAGGAGACTGGTAAGAGTGTAGTTTCCACATTGTTTACAGCTGGCCTTGGATCTGTGAAAGCACAAGGCTGTGTGTAACTTCTGTGTAGGATAAATATTTTGAATTTTCTTAATCACCACAATACAAATAAATAGCATAATAAATAATCAGTGTTTTTTTGTCGTATTTAAAAAAAAAAAATCTGTCTTTTAATAACAATTATTCTTAGTTTCTTTGAAGGATATTGGGGGATATTATTCTGTACTGCTAGTCTGTGGTAGTAATTTAGTCACTCAGAGAAATTAGCTTTAAAGTACCCAAGATTGGTATCTCACAAAACATGAATCTTAAATTTAGCTCAGCAACAATATAGAAATTGGTTGTATTCTTTATACATGTTAGGAAATGTCTACTTTTAAAACTATATATCATTCATCAATGCCCGTGTTCTTCATTTTTTCATTTATAGTGTATTATCACTCTTCCAGATTCTGTCCAATCTTCTTAAAAAGTCTGGAAAAGCAAGTGAGCTTGAGTACACTCAGTAAAGATACCTGAATTCTGACCATTTGTTCTGACATAATATCCGGTGATCCCAACACTTACTCTTTTCCCTGTACACACAGTTGTCTGCTTCACTCCATTCGAAACAGTGTATTGAAAGTCCAATCCTTCCTGAGCATGATGTTCTGGAACCAAGTGCAGAGGATAAAATGATATCTGAGTCTGGCTTTGCTCTCTGTTTACATTAGTGTATAATGCAGTATTTATCATTTAACAGTGTCAAATAGGATTCCAACAGCTCAATTCACAATAATTCTTCATCTCAAAGAGGTTCCTTCACTGTTAAGTATCTAAAGCAAGTGCTGATTGTAATTTCTGCCAGATTTGCTGTGACTTGCCTAGTGTAAGCACTGGCTAAAATCTGAGCTTTTACAACATAAAGGTAGTTGTATTGGTAAAGTCTGTAAGCCAAGCTGCCTTTGCTTGATAGAGCAGGCAGCAGTTGCCTATAGTCAGCAAAATATTAATTTATGTCTTTCTAGATCAATATAATGGGGTACACATGCAAGGCCCGTGCTAGAAAAAGTAGGGTTTTCTTTGTCTGGTAGGTTTGTATTGAAAGGAAATAAAGTGACATTTTATTGTTGGGCTTTTCACTAATGCAGTAGTGCAAAATGCACTCTTAATTGATACTGCTTTACTTGCAGAGCTTTTACATGAGGCCTGAGAAAATGTAGTTTTGTCTGAGTAGTTTAAAATTCCCTATGGTTTGAGGTTAAAGTGAGCATGAATATGTTTCTCTTGAGTTAGAAACTACTTATACTAATTACAGAAAGAGTTTTTGTTTTTCAAAACTGCATGAAAAACTGCAGGAAACTGAGATTAAATCAAGATAGTGTTCATATTCAGCATTCATAACTGCAGCGTAAATCTATCATCTTATTTTCTTGGCTTCTTGTTTAACACAATCATAAATACAGAAAGTGCACAGTTTGGAAGGGATCTCAGGAGCTCCCCAGTCCAGCCTCCAGCTCAATTCAGGGTCAGTGAAGAGGGCAAATCTTGCTGGGCTTTACCCAGTTGGGTTTCAAAAACTCTCATGTAAGGAGGCTGTACAGCATCTTGGGGCAAGCTGCTCCACTACTGCACTGTCCTATGGGGCAAGAGGTTTCCTTTCTCTCTGAACTTCTCAGTTCTCATTATGCCCTTTGTCTCTCCTTTGTGCACTGTGCATTTATGTGGAGAGCCTGGCTCAGTCTTCTCAATGTCCTACTTGTAGCAAGGGGAAGGCTGCTCTGAGGTGCTACAAAAGCCTTCCCTTCTCCTTGCTGAAACAGCCCTGTCCTTCAACGTCCTTTTGAGCGGCTCATGCTCCAACTCCTGATCTGACCATCCTGGTAGCGCTTCACTGGGTCGCTCCAGTTTGCCAGTAACTCTCTGTACCACTTCATGGGCTTCTTTCTCCCTAGGGCAGGATTTTGCATTTGTCCTGGCAGAATTTCACACGGTTCCCGTCAGCCTGCTCACCTAGCCTGTCTAGGTCCTGCTGGAGGACAGCCCTGCCCTTGACCATATTGACCGATCCCTACAGTTCAGCGTTATCTGCAAACTTGTCAAGAGTACGCGTTACGTCCTCCAGGTCATTGATACAAATATTAAACAGGACAGGTATGAGTTACTGGCCTCCAAGCACAGGGACTATGAATCCATAGTTATTAGTAATACAGTGCATCTTTTTCCAATCAATCTCCACTGATCTTATCTAGATGGTAATAAAAAATGGGGAATGTAAAAAGAACATGTTGGTCTTTTGGAAATGAGAGAGAGAGAATTATTCAAATTAATATGTGTTTCCCCTTTTTGTCATGCTTTTAGAAAACTTAAGGGGAAGGAGAGTCCACTGGTGGTGTGTGAAACTTAGGTGATAACCTTTATAGAGAATAAACCACTCTTTAAGGCATTTAGCGTGTTTTCCATAAAAATGTCTGTTTATAGGATTATAGCAAGTCAAAATTCTGTGAAGGGGGTAAGCTAGTTCTTCTTTCCTCCCTTCACCTTCTTAATGTTCTTTATTCATATAAGGAATAAGGATAGCTGAAAGAAAAGAAGCTCTCTTTTAATCTAAATTTTCATCATAAGTAGAATTGCAGAAAAAAGTACCACGACACACGATTGCTTGCCACAAAAAGAAACCACACTAATAAAATGCATATTCCAGCCATGATCAGACTTGTACCAAGAGCTGGAAATGCACAGTGCTTGCTGTATATAAAAGTAAAAACAATATTTAATAGCAGCTCTGTTCTCAGCCTCTGAATATGTGGAAAAATTTAGTTTGTGGGTTGTCTGGGTTACTTCCTTTAAAGCTACAGAGCAAAGCTCCCCCAAATACTTTATATGAAAGCAGAATAATTACCTAACCAATAAATACCTGTGGAAACAGAGAATTTTCTCTAAGGAACTAATCCTAAAGGAATCAATGTGAACATGCATGCAGGATAACTCACAGGCAAGGCAAGAAAGGAAAAAAATGAAGTAACACTCTGCCACAGCCTGAGGTCTCTTGCTCTCTTTCTGTTGTTTCTAAGTCATCCATCATGTCATTATCTACAGCTAATATAAAACAAAGACCTGTCTGGCCATGTAATGAATATACGGACTTTCTGCTTCTCTGAGAAATGTATAAATTGCAGTATTTTGTTTGCTTTTTTACCTGAAGAAGGGAGATAGAGGAGTATAGAAATTAAGGTTTTGCTTTGAATGATATATTCCCCGCTCTTCTTTTGCTGAGGTAAGAAATACCAAAGCTGGTGTTGTGGCCTGTTTCCAGCACTACACAGGTTGTCCTGCATCATAGATGTTACATTAACCAGAAGAACTTCTCCAAATGGACAGTAAAAAACATCAGTCAATTTTATAGTCTGTATATGTATTTATATATATATTTAATGCATATATATGTGTGTGTATATATATTTCTTATTTTATGAATGTGCTAATGCCTTCTGGATCTTAAGTGAATCCCATCCTTAGTCTGCCAAGTGTTTATTGAAGACTGGGACCAGGCACACATTGCAAAGCTGGAATCCAGAACCTGAGACCACTTCCTGCACCTATGTGTCGACATTGTTCTCCATTTCCTTCTGCCAATAGAACAAGTTTAAGTGTCTGGTGAAGCTGCTGCCTAAAATGCTATCAGCTGAAGTGTCCCAAAGGTTTAAACTCTTTAAACAAGGCTTTCTTGGTTGCTTTCCTTTATTTGAATTCCTAAATTCTAATACGTTAGAGACCTAACTGCTTCACTTCTCCAAGTATTTTACATTTTATTGCTCAGCGCATGTGTGCATTGACTACCCATGTTTCATGAGCATTTTTCTGCAATTTTGCTACATAGTCCTACTCTCCACCTCAAGTTCTTTTGTCTCTCAGATTTTGGTGAAAAGAGAACACAGAAGATGGAGCAGACACCATACTTGATTATTTGTGTATTGAAATTCACTTTAAGCTAAAACAGTAGTGTTACCGTGCAAAAGACAACAGACAATAATTTGATCAAGGTCACAGTGTATAAAGTATAATGCTTAAATTTCCTGGGTTAGTTGAAGATTGTAAACAAAGCCACTAACTTTTTTTTGTTGTTTTCATAAGTCTGCAAGTTCCAGGAACACCAGCAGCCTTTATATTATGATTCAGCTTAAGGTCTCTAGTTCAGATATTAAGCATTTGTGACAACAGCGGATTTAGGCAGACTGATAAAATATGAGCTTTTGCCATCTATGCATAATGGGTGCACTTCTGTTCAGGACAACATTAACCTTTTTCTGAAGAGCTTGGGTTTTTAGAACAACTCAGCATTTTGAGAAAATTATAGTATCAGTAGAGGAAAATCCTGACTTGTATTATTTTGTCATTCAAATACTCACAGGGCAGTTTTGTTCAAAGCAGAATATTTTTATGTACATGGAAGTTCCTAAAATTGTGGAAGGTAGCACTTTGACTCTTCAAAAAGACTGTGTTTGTTCACATGCTTCCCAGTTCTACTCTGTATCATGCATCTAATCAGATGTAAAAATCTGACCCACTGGTTTCCCTGTTACAGATCCTTTTTTTGCAGATGCAATTACACTGATAATTCTCCCATCAGAAACCTTAATGGAGCCATAACCACCTCACCGTCAAAATAAAGATCTCTGGATCCTTTTGTTCTAATATGACATTCTTCTCATCTATGAAGTCCTCCCATGGACTTTCCATTCCATTCATAGAAAGTGGCTTAGCTGTCCATCCACACAATCTATTGTCCTCTAGCCCTCAATCACTGCCTGGGTGAAATTGCTGCACACGATTATTTCAAACTCTTTATCCTGCATGCTTATACTTTGGTAATTCTTAGTGCGCTTAACTGTACTGATGGCAGCTGACACAGAAATGGCTTCAAGAATCATCCAGTTTGGGGAGTCTCCAGCCTTTCTGGTCAATGAAGTTGCATAACAATAATTTACCTTGGATGAAAGCCATGTGATGCATACCATATATCTTGCGGAGGCCAAAGAGCAGAAGTCCTGTGAACAACCATCCTGAGCTCCATCATGGGATGTGAGGCAAGCTAAATATAAAGCTGGGTTCCAGGAAAATAGGTGACTTCACTTTAAACAGATCTGATGACTACTTCTTTTCATTGGTGAAGACTCAAATGGAGCAGTAGCTCCTAAACCAGAACAGCCCATCTGCTCATCATGTGCTTGATGTGCTTGACATGTCACCATTTTGACATGGTAACCACATTTGAATTACTGAGAAGCCAAACACAGCTGAAAGCTGTGAGTTAGCTACTCATGCTGGTCATTCATGTATCCCAAAGCAGGATTTACTGTCCTTTCCTAATTCTTGGTATTTTCTTTAGACTAGCTTTCTAACTATCTCAGAGGAAAAGAGCCCCTTACCTACTAAAGCCACCTGTGTCAGATATTCACAAGTTTATTATTAGAATGCTTTCTGTAATGCCTAACTCTTATTTTCTTGCTACAACTTAAATTCCAGAATTCTTCTGTCCACATTGAAAATGGTGATCAGGTTATTCTCTTCTGTGTTTGAAAATAATGGCTGTATACTCTAGAGTTTTTCCTGTGTCTTAGGCCAAAGGATCTCT
The DNA here is from genome assembly GCA_013397935.1 of Dasyornis broadbenti. NCBI lineage: Eukaryota > Metazoa > Chordata > Aves > Passeriformes > Dasyornithidae > Dasyornis > Dasyornis broadbenti. The sequence goes on from VZRN01005615.1 coordinate 274,958, forward strand.
ATTTTTAAAATCTTTCATCATAGATCACATTCTCTTTGCTTCTAATCACGTGCATTGTTTTGGGCTTTCTCCGGTTGCCCCATGCCTTTACTGGAATACAATACCCCAAAGGGACCAAGTTCTCTACTTGACGTTCTAAGAGTGCTCAGAAGAGAAAGGCTTGAAGGTCATATTGCTATTTATAAATCAGAGCATTAAATTTGATTATTCCCACCTAAGGGCAGTACATCTTGTAGAATTTCATTCATTTTTCACTCCACCACTTCAATTTCTCAATGTAATTCTGAATTTGAATTACGTCTTTCAACATATTCATGTTTACACATCTTTTCAACTTTGCCTTATCTGCCAGCTTATTAAGACAGATTGTTAAGAAAAGTTTGAGTAAAGTCAAAACAAGGAAGGGTCCTGGAAAAGCTCTAATTTTGTGATATGACAGTATCAAAATAAAGGAAATGGGTTTAAAAAGATACACAGTAGCAAATTCATTTTTATGCTACTACTTTTCATTTAAAGGGTTTGGAAAGAGTCTAATTGATTCTAGATATGTTTTGGGTTTGGTTTTGCTTTTTTTTTTTTCCTGTGAGTTAAAATTTGATTGATTAGTTTATTATTTCCAGGCTCTTCACCCTCTGCGTTCTCCCCTGTTTTTATATAAGGCAGATGTTATTCTTTCAGCTTTCCCAGTTGTGTATCTTTTAGCCACTTTTCACATATTCTCAAGTAATTGCTAATCTGAAGAATTCACCTCATTCTTAAAATATCCCAAGCCATAGTCTATCTGGTCTGGTTGACTTGAGAACATTTCATAATGCTCTTTTGTCTTATTTCTTCCCTGTTTTATATTGAATACTTAACATTTTGTCATGAATATTAATTATGCTAGTGATGCGTCTGCAGCTGACATGCAAAAAAGGGTTTTAAATTCTTCAGTCTTCTTGGGATCATCAGTTATGTCATTGCCTTGCCTCCAGCCTTGGAAATAGGCAGGAAAAACCATAATAATTTTCCTTGCTCTGTTATTATTAGTGCATGTTTCCTTTGAAAGTGTTTTGTAGCTCCATGTTTGGTTTATGTCTTAGTTTTCTGATTGGATCATACACACATGCTGTTCTTTTATATGTTCTAGAATTTTATCTGATTTCCACTTTTCAGATAAAACTTTGTGAGTTTGAGATCAAATAAAATTTCCTGGCTTACCTAATCTAATTTCTCTCTCAATACTTTTCCCTTCGGATAAGCATAGCTTATGTTTTCTACTACAACAACTTAATTACTTTTTCCTTTGACTTTTTTACTGACGTCAGTTGGTGAAAGTTGCCTGCTTCAAGTCCATGATTTTTTCCTTTTTCTCCATTTTCTTCCTTAAGATTGTATACTCTATAATTTCAGTCACTATCTCCAAGTCCCCTTTCATCATTTTTTTCTCAAACAGCTACTCTTCACTAGTAAGAAACACATCCAGAAGAGCCTCTCCTCTCTCTGTTTTTAACACAGAAACAGAAATGGTGACCAATGCTTTTCAGTATAGAGCTTGCTAATTGATCTGTGTCCTGATGTTTCCTTTCCTACCCATTGTTTGGATAGTTAAATTCTCTTGTGACCTTTGGTTCTGTGCATTGGGTGTTGAATGATTTGTCATGTTATTCATAATAAAGGCTTCCACTATATATTCTCTGTTTGTGTGGTTTGATTTAATGATAGCAGCAGCTGAGTTGTCCTCTCCTTTCACCATCATCCACAGCCTTTTGATGAGTCCAACTTTCTCCTTTGTCTGGAGTTCGGCACCAGTGCAGAGCTATATCCTTTAATATTAGATTGTCCTACTGTTTTAATTATCCTACTCATAATTCTCTTTTACCAACAAGGTCTTGTTTGTGGTTATGTTTTAGGTATCCTTACTCCTCATGTTGATTTCTTGTATCTCCTCATGATTTCATCTTGTCATATTCCTCCCCAATGCACTCAATTTTTAAAATTAAATTTGTTAAAATTTCACTTATATACCTATACAGTCATACAGAAGAATACATACAGAGTGGATATATGGTGTATAAAATTAAATCTAAGCATGTAACTCTTCCCCTGTTCTTTTTCTTTAAGGATTTTTTAACAGGATTTTTATGTTACTGACTATCAGAAAAACCTAACAGGCAAACAGGGAAAAGAGGTCTTTTATCAAAATTCTAAGTTGTATTGTGGGTTTTTTTTTTTTCATTGTTTGCTTGAGTCTAGTGCAGTTTAGATAGCAGCCTTGAAGTGATTTGCAAATGCAATGTTTAAATGGCTCCAAACAACAGCAGTAACATTTACCTAATGTTATTTTGTTATTTTAATTTTAATCACAATTGTAGCTCTGAAGTGAAGCACCAAAAGAGCTGTCCTTTCCAGTGGCCTTTGACTGTACTTGATAACAGTCCATCCATCCTGACGCTTGTAAACAGATGCTTGGATATCCAGCCAGCCCAAACCTCTGACACAGGCCACATATAAAAATAGCCCATACAGAAATAATCCCATAAAATAGCTGACACAGCCAAGAGCAGGTCCCTGTTATGTTGAGACTTGTACTACTTGCTCTTTAACAGGAACACTAATGACTTTGTCCCCAGCAGTTGTGCTCTAGTAAGAAACTGTCACAAAACTGCTGTTTCCCATTTTCATAAATTCAATCTTTCACTTTTATAATTTTGAATTACTAGTTTTCAGCTATAAGTCCTAGTGCAGACACTGGCCTGACATGATGAAGAGGCAAGCAGCCAGGGCTGTGGACTCAGGGTTGAAGGTCTGTTTGCCTCAGCCCTCGCCCTCAGATCAATGCATGCCTGGTCAAAGCCTCTCCATAAGAGAGGCACTGGAGTATTCCTGTTGCATCTTAGAAATTTAATTTAAAATACAAAACAAGTAATTAACTTTCCCAAGGACAGGGAAGTGTGACAGAAGTTTGTAATTCTGGAGATGCATCTCATAAGAAAGTGTAGCTTCTGTTACTTGTGGAGAACAGATGCAGTTTATGTCACCCTTCAGAAGGAGTGGTAGCTCATAGCTGCTTACAGGACTGGGACCTTCAAGGACCGTCCATTTACCTGCAGTGCAGAAATAGCTGGGAAAGATGGGCTAAGTCAGGCAGAGCAAGGATTGTAACAGTAAGACTACTGTCTTCAGTATCTACACATTTCAGTGGTTTCAACAAAATATTGTCATGACTGTATATCTACTCATATGTTGGGACTGCCTCACTTATTTTTTCCTGATGATTTTAATGAAGTGTAAAGACAGCAAAACCAGAACAGTGTAGGAAGCTTGAATAAGTAACTGTTGAAAAGTGAAATACAGGCATCTCTAATGTGTGGGATCACATAAAGAGCCTGCATACATCCTGACAGCTAGGCATCATGAGATACAGGTATACACCATTGTCTCCAAATCTCTTACTCACATGTGCAGAGAGGGAAGCTTGATGTTCTTCAACATGTCCCCTGCAGTTTACATACAGGGGTCCACAATTTCCAGCTCTTGTGTAATCTAAACATCTCAAACTCTCAAAGCAATGCATCATTGAGATAGGAGCATCAAAACTCAGCTTTTCTAGTCATTATCAGTATTCATTGCATTTAATACTTAAAAACATTCGTGGCCAGCAAAAATCCTTTTCTTCATGAGTCAGAATTGTCCTTTTTCTGAAATTACTCACTTCCTTCTCAGTTCTTTCCGTTGGTATATTGATAGTTACATTATTGTCTCTTTGTTTTGACTTTGATTTTAGCAAACTGCTTTAGTCACCTCTCAGGTGACTAAATCAATTCTAGTAGGAATGGAGATTCACCTGGTTCTTTGTACTTCATTTTCCTAGTAATCCTGCTGCTGACTTCCCCTAAAAGGAGAATTCCAGTTCAATGCTAATTGGTTTTGACTCCTTTTTTGTATGCTTTGTTTTGATTTGGACCAAAACCTGAACATTTCAAAATGTCCAGTGAACTGAACTTCTAAGAATGTAATTCAAAAGCTGCCCACTTGAAGATCAATTGCCTCCTTAGTTCTGCTACCCAAGGTCCCAAGCCCATGACTTTGGCTGGAGCAGTGAAATACAGGTACTTGGCTCCCATATACTCAATCTGGCTGCTCTGGAGTCACAAAATCTGAAATCCACATCAGTCCTGATATTGTCCTCTTGCTGAACCTACAGTGAGCAAAGTGCTTGGTTTCTGGGAAGTTCCCAGCAATCCAGCCCCACCTTGGGTTTTGCTGAGGTACCTCAGACACTACAAGGTCCAGATCACGTTTTGGTGGGTGAAACAGACTGTTCTGTGAATTGTCTTTTTTTGTCTCATTAATACTGCCTTATCTTTGTACAAAGTCCCCTATCAGATACATCTTTCTGCTCACAATCCCCTTTTTAGAGCAGGCCACAGGCACTGCAGTGCTGGTGGTGGTGGTGATTGCTGTGGGAAGAGGGCCCCCTGCTACAGGGGAAGATGAGAAGTCTTGTCCCCTATCTACCTTGATTCCCCAAGCATTGCTGGCAAAGCTGCATCCAGTCATCAGTTGTACTCCTCTGGTACTAAATCTTATGTTCTCTCTTTTAGCAAAAATAATTTCAATGTAACAAAAAAAGAAACACACAAACAAACAAAAAACCAAAAAACACAAACAAAACAAAAACCAGAAAAACAGGACCAGGCAATGAAATTGCTCACTGGGTCCTGTATCACCCCCATCACTTAACGCAGTCTTTGGCACAGTTTTTACCTGAGTCAGCAAGTCCTGAATAATGCCAGAGGGATAGCACTGGCTGGGAACTGTTTCCAGTAGAAAGTACAGAGATGACTAAACTACTGGAGCTGGCTCCTTGCTCTTAGACTGTCCTCCAGCACTGTCCCAGCAGTATCTGAATCCCTGGGTATGCAACATGGTACATGTCAGGGGTATGCAGCAAAGTCCCACAATTTCATGCTATCAAAACACTGGTCTCGTGAGCTGAAACCTGAGCCTTCACACAATTTTAGCTACAACACAGAAATAATCATTGTACTATATAAGTGCTGGATGGGGGCCCAGTGGAAACCATGGCCAAAGGCTATATAGTGTGGGCATTGCCCATCAGTGAGTGCTTATTTCACTTAGTAGTACAGATGCAGACATAGTCATCTGCCTACTTGAGCTATTTCTAATTAATTTCCATAACTTAAAACCCAGTATCGTGAAAACAAAGGGGTTTTTTGTCATACTCTATCCAAACATCTACCAGTTTTCTGTCTATGTAACCCAACCAAAAACTCTGAGTCAATGCACTCAGCTTTTAAATGGTGTTTTGTGTAAGCTTCTGGGAGTTTTCCTCCCAGCTAGTGATCTGCAACCACAACCTCCCCTTCCCACATCCGGACACAGCTGTTGGAGATAGCAGTTCAGAAATGCAGTGTTGGAATTAAAATTGCTAGAGCTGCTGTGCTCATTGTCTCAATTGCTCCTTTCAGTTGCTGCTTCATAAGTCAAGCCTCCCTTTCTGAGATCTCTTCTATGTAAAAGAAAAATGTTAATATTTATATATATTAATGTTCTTTCCAACTGTTTACCAGCCTTTTCAGATCCTACCTCTCTCCTTCTATGCTTTTGGCTTCAGTTCAAGTTAATGTTTTCAGAGGCTGAAGCTCCTTATGATCATTCCCAGCACGCTTTTGTAATTGAACTATACATTTCAAAGATTTTCTGAAGGAAGAGTATCTTATCTAGTAACTTAGCCAGTTATTTGCCTCTGTACCCGTGATTCCAGTACCTTGGACTCACAGGCTTTTCTGTTATAGGAAGTCAATTAACTCCTTCCCTATTGCATGGTGGGGGAAACTATGTTCCCTTTCCCACTCTTGGGATTTATTTCTTGTCTTGAAAGTTTTTTATATATATCTGATTGGAAGATCCATCTGAGTAAGTATGTTAGAGAAAAGGAGACAAGGAATATATTTGTTGTTAAACAAAAATTTAATGCTAGTTTGAATTTACTTGTTCTTTTACATCATTAAAATAAAACCCATAAATTCTTAATGCTAGAAGATGGTTCCTGTTCTGAACTCTGCAGTTTAGAATATCAGCTGTTCCTTATCTGTGAAGTTCAAATAAGGGCCACACCACAGGGCCGGGCCATTCATGTACTCATGAGAGCTTTGCTATCCACAATTTCTGCAGCAACAAATGCAGCACCTGTATCCAAGCAGAACAGTCACTACACAAAGGTACTACACTGAGCACTGAGACATGTACTTAATGAGATAAATAATTAGATTGGTCCTTGCTTGCCAACATTTGAGCTCCCTTTCCACAGCCTATGGAGTCTGGTCTGAGAGCACCAACTCCAAGAATGTGCTTGGTGTCTGATAAACAAAGAAGGGCTGAGAGCTGTGGTGAGCTCTGAAATAACAGGGCTGTGGGACTAGAAGGAAAGAAAACAACTTTTGTACAAGTCTCATTTGCATGATGTCTATTAAGTCTTCAAGTCAATTTGTTCATGAATTATTGAAACAAAAGAAGTAAGTTTACAAATATACACAATATTTTGTATAACAGTCAAATCCCCATCTGTCCCCATTGAGTAGTAGTCATCACACTTTTTTTCCAGAAAACGAACATTATGGTTATTGTTACAAAAGTAAAATTTGAGTCCAATGAGAAAATTTGCCATTAAACTAGACAAAAAAGCAACATTGATGTTAAACTGTGCTTTCATTAATAGCAAAATGAGTTAATTAATGCTATTAGTTACAGTTTTGCTGCTTATTTTCTTTTGCCATTTTATTCCTAGACCTTGTGGTTTTGTTAAAATAGGAATGATAAACATCTGTAGCGTCTCGGGTCACAGACTGAAATGGCCTCTTTCAAAACACGTGAAACCAATATAAAACTGCAAAACCAGGTCTAAAACAAAATCCAGTGCTGACAGAATAAGACTGAGGTATTCGCTTGCTAATTTTTTACCTAATTACACTTGATTACAATCGTTGAGAATGACTTGATTCTTACTGAAAGCAGTAGAGTAGCTGCACTGAATCTCTTAGTCTTTTCTCCTGCTATAATTGCCTGGATATCTCCATGTTGTCTCCAAATGGAGGAAAGGATCTATTTGCTTCTCAGTAAGGACGATCACTTTTCCTTCATATTTCCAGACTCTTTACAGCATTCAGACATGTGCCACTTTATCCTGTAAGTGTTCTATCACTATACTCCAAAGAATAAATTTGATATGATTGTTGTCTTTCTTACCAATTTTAATATTAAGCTGTCCTTTGTCTTCTCTAGCTCAACCTTTTGTTCTTTCTCCCTCAGAAGGCTGCTAGTTTAGTCCATGATTACTACCTTTTCCTGCCTTCTCTAGAGATATAATGGAAGTCCCTCAGGACATTAGACATGGAAATTTCCTTCGCTGGTATGTCTCTCACTGCTTTTTAACTCCCCTTTAGAGTATTGCACCATTCTTCTCCCCATCCCAAAATTGTATCCTATATTTCCTCATAATTTAAAAAAAAAATTCCTCCAGGTTCCCATAATGTAGTCTAACAACATATTTTGTAATGCCTTGAGCTATTAAGAGCAATGTTTCCATTATTTGTGCACTCTAGCTATTTATTCATCAGAGTCCTGGCCATTTATGGCAGCAGAACAGCTGACTTCCATCTTTAATGTAGGGGTTTCATTCCTTTTTTAAATCAAACCATCATCCTTGATATGGATGACGCTCCCCTCTTCTGTTTCAAAGACATAATCCATGAAATTTTTATTGAATGTGAAATGCAGGTTGGAAGAGCAGAAGCAAATTGCTGCTGTGACCATCACAATACTCATTCTTCTCCTCACTGTTTCATAAGCCTCAAAAATTGACCCTAAAGGCAGGACTCAGGCAAATCAGGGACTCACAACTAGTTAAACAATTAAATTAGAGCAGATATGTCCCTGTAAGTGTTGGAAGCAGCAAGACTTATTAAAGGTATGCCATTACCTGATAATCCTGCCTGCAGGGACAAGGGGGATGTTGGTCCTGTGTATCCTCTGCTGATTTTCTGTGATATTCCATAACATTCTGCTCATTTCACAACAAGTTAATGAGCCTACTGTGTTGCAACTTCACCCCAGAGCTACTTAATTCGTTGGGCTGGCAAGTGTACTGTTTGCTGGGATGATAAATACCAGCAGAGCTCCCAGGTCACCAGGGTTTGTGACATGACCCCTGATTGTAGTCTGGGCAGAGTCTGGGAGTATCATGAGTGCATCCTGCCAGACTGTCTTGTGACAAAGGTACCTCAAGGGCATTTAAATAAAGACCTTGTCTGTCCAGCTAGTCACTTGTTGATCTCTGTTTTTCCCTACCAGAAGCTATTCCACATGATGGTATGATAGGATCTCTGCCAGTAACTGTGAGAGAATGGTTAATACAGTGATTTAACCTGATAAAGGAAAAGCCCTCAGAAGGTGCATGTGTGTGGGTTGGCTGTTTCACCTTGACAAATACTATCTTTGGATTTGACTCTGCTAGGCTGTGATTCTACTAGTCTGGGTGATTCAGTTCACCCTTCCTCCTTTCCAAAGGGTTGGGTAACCTGGGAAGTGAGTCCTGTCACTCTCATGCCCCACATCACCAACAGAATTTTGCTCTGGATATCAGCATCTAAGCTCTAGGAGAATAGAAGGTTTCACTGTAGGATGCTCTATGCAGAGTGCCATTGCTCTGCCAGTGCAAGAGAGCTTTTCATCATCCCTGATCAGACTGGTCAAGATTTGGGAAGTGAAGCAGAATGGGTAATGGAAATGAACACAGTAGTCCATAACACAGATCCTGTCCTGAGCCAGAAGTAGGCCAAACCAAACAAATCACAGAACCCACCAAAAAAATGCAATACTAGCAAAAAAGTGAGGCATAAATGGCTTTCTGATGGTAGTTTTGTAATAAAATAAGTCATCACTAACAAAATTATAGAGAAAAGCTTTGTTTTCTGTGTGCAGAGAGGAGATATGCCTTGAGGTACAAAGCACTTGGGATGTGAAGGAAGTCTTAATGGGTGACTTGCTTTGATTAAGTCAGCCTGTGAACTCTGAGCAGTTATTTCTTAGGCAATCTTCAAAGACTACATTCCCTCCAGATTCCTCAGAGAGTCAGGCCTTTACACGGAATGTGCTTGCCTTTGTATTGAAGAGTTATAGTTTGCTCTACAGTAATTCTTGCTTTCTACTCAGCTTACTTGAAACCCTCATTAGTGCCTGTGATCAGTTGGCACCACCATCCATTTTCCTTTTTTGTGTTCTGCTTGAATTCATCTGGCTTTCTGCTCATCTCCGAGCACAAATAGGCTCTCAGTTCTTCACTATCTGAAAGAAGTAATTACTGTGCTCACAGCCTCTGACTCCTCAGCCATCACTAATGCCTAAGGAAATTTCAGAAGCATGGGCCAAGACAAACTCTATTCCCTATCACACAGTTACCCCAACACAGTAAGTTTTCTGACATTTTTGTTGCAAAGCCTCCGTAACATGGTCTGTGTCCGGCACTGACACAGCTGTAGTGTCAAAGTGCAAATGCCTGACATTCTTCAGTGCACTTATCCTCATGAGGAATATATTTTCAATGCAGCAGAGTGCCTTCTCCCTGCTTGTGGATGGGAAGTGAGATCTCCAGAGGGTGAGATTTAAAAAGTTTCATCCCCGGACACATTTGTCTATCCCTACTGCCTGCAGAGAGTTCCTTGATAATTGCAGGAACTAGAACATCTAAACATGAGTTAGATCCTGTCCTGAATTTCTTACTGAAAACTGCAGAGGAAGTCGTTTATGATTCAGAGAATTGGGCATGAGTATTTTGCAGCCCAAAATATTACTGAAGGTGTTGGTTAATTTTTCCCATTAATATCTCCACTTTCTTATACTTGGTTTCAAGAGGCAGCTGATATATTCTGTACTCTGAAGAAAGATTTCTTATCCCTTGCATTTATTGGTAAAAGACCAAGAAGGTATATCTGATTCCAAAAGTAAGTTAGAAAGACAATTGGTACATCATTTGAGAAATGAGCAAAAAGAATAATTGTGATTTTGTTGGATTATTTCCTCTTATTTGGTTGGGCTCCAAGCAAAGAAGATGCACTTGGCAATGAGAGACAGCTTCTCACACTGCACTGTCACAGTAAGTCAATGACTAACTGGAAATGCATAAATAAATATACAGACAAGATTTGTAAAGACAAGCTGACCTTAAAACAGCAGCTGAGGACTGTAGGTTAAAGTCATAGCCAACCTCCAGGCACACCTTGAGAACTGATCACTGAACATTTATAATATTTGCATTAACATTGTACCACACTGTAACCTGAAACTAGGCCATAAACCATTTTTGGCTACAGCAGTAATTTTCAAGATTAAACTGCTTTGCGACTTTTGCCCCTTTTGAAGTAGATTTTAAGAGCAGAAGCAATGCAGATTTTTCTGGGCTCTGGCATGAGGACTTGCACAGGACCACCAACGTCATGGGGTAGCAACACTGTTGAAATCTATATCTGTAGTAATTTCCAAGGTAGCGATAGCATCAGTTTCATGATTGTACCATAGTAATCTTTCCTGACTGAAAAGAGATGGAAAAACTGATTTATTGCTGATAATAAAATCAAAATTTGGCAAACTGGTTTTTTTTGTTTGTTTGTTTTTGAGAGTTGTCAGAGATTCTAGGCATTTTCTATTGTAAATACTATTCATCAGAAATACAGCACCATAGGAACGTCTTTACAGATGTCCCTGTTGAATATGGCTGCTCCAGTGAACAGTAAAGTTCAGAGCACGAAATTGAAATAGCTTTAATTTAATAAATTCAGTAAATAAACCTGTAAGTTCTCAGCTGGAAGGACAGAAAGTTATATGAGAAAGAAAGCACTTGACTGACTGTAGAATGGGGGCCATTGTATTAGGGATTTTATTGGATGGCACATACATGAGATGACTTTATAATTGGTTAAAATAGTACAGAGACTGTCTAGTTTATTTTAAGGCATGAATCCCAACAGCCTGTGACAGAAAAGAGAAAATACAAACAAAGAAACAAACCAAAAAACCCATCTCCAATTCCAAAACACACTCCAGAGAAGATAAAGTTTATTCCAGATTAAGCTCAGATGTCATATATATACCAGCTAGAGGGGAAGAAATTAGGCTGAACCTGTGAATTGAAGCTTCTGTAGTTTTCAGTGCCTAGTCTTGCAAGTCAATGATTTTAATTTTCAGAAATCAACTAGTGGATTAATATAGTAATGATCCTATAATTTTCTGATTAATGACCTTCAAATGCTGTGTAAAAAGAGTATGCTAAGCAATTGGCTTGCAACCATTTGCTAGAGAGATTCTTTTTGAAACTAATTCTTAATACAAATTTCAAGAGGTCCAGTTTTATGTGAGATTTTTTTTTCAGAGGAAGGGTGGTGGGAATATCAGCCTTTCTGTCTTGCTAGTGAAAGAAAAACTATGAAAAAAAATCCCTCTTGCTAGTAGTCCTTGGCAGTAGAAGGCCTGGTAAGAGAAAACCCTTATTCCTTGCTATTCTTTTCATTGATGCCATCCTAGCCTGAATCTGTCCATGCATTCCTCTCCTGTTTCTTATTCAGAATATTCATGCTGCAGCTTGCCTACAACTTAAAAATTGTCACTGTTCATTCCTTTTCTTGATGCTCTTTTCCATCCACATTTCTTCCCCTTTGAACACTATAACATCTAGATTTCCCATTTTTCTTTTTCATGGTTCCCATAACCTCCAGTTTTCTCACATTCATGTAGCATCATCATTCCCTGGAATGTCTACATCCATCTTTTCAGGTTCTGGATTCTTGGTACTCCTAGGTTCAATTTTACAATAAGCTTTCTGCCCCACAAGAAAAACACAGCATTGCAAGAACAGAAGGTTCTCCTTCCTTAGGTATAACAGGCAGTGAGCCTTTTTTGTTAGTCTCACATACAAAACTAAACCTGTTTCAGAAGCTAAAAATCAGTGCAAAAGAAGGAAATGAAAGATCATACATATTAGATTTGAAATGAACTTACAAATGTCCACATTCAGTGACTTATCTCCCCTTTTACTGATGCTTCTGAGGATACTTCAGTGAAAGTCAGATGTTACAAGGGCATGTACAGACAAATCTATTAATTTCCACAAGATTAATATGTTGTAAGGCAAAAACTCCCTTCTACAAACTTGAGCTAAAGCAGGTTTTATCCTGTGGGAATTTTCATAGCTTCTGTCAATACTGTTGAGGGGAGATGGATAGGCTACACCCTGTAATAATGACATTAATAGCAAGGACTTAATCTGAAATGAAGAGATGAACAGTTGCTCCTGATGCTGATCTTCATGTACATTCTCTAAATCATGTTTAACATGCTCACTACATTTGCTATCCACTTTAATCACTTTCAATCCTGACTGACAATATTACTGCCCCTATATTGTTTCTGTATTTCAGAACTCCATTTCCCCTATACATTACTGTTTCCGTTTGGTTGGATATCCAAATGTGGCATGTTTTCCTTTAACCACATCCATAGTAGAGGATCCATGTATGTAAATAGTGATTAAGTGAGCCAGGGAAACTTGTATAGGTGCAATACAGAACATCGACATGAAGGAGAATTGCCAAAGTATTACTTAACCCTTTCATTAGAAATTTATCTTAATTAGTGATTAAGATTAATTGATCTTAATTTAGTAGGTATTATGCAGGTACTTCAAAACACCTCTGTGATTTTCATGTATATTTGACTAACTGGTTTCCAGCCTGAAAGATAAAATCCAAGTCCCACCAGTAATAAAACCTTTATACTGATTTCAGTGGGTTTGGATACAGCCACAAATGCACACAGCCAGGAAAGCAGTTACAAATGCAGGGGAAAAGTACTACAATGACAAATACAGCTCAGACTGATACTACATGCTGTAATTGCACAGATCTTTTATGAAAAGAAACTGTGCAAAATCTGTGTAGTAAGAGTTTCTAAAAGTGTAAAGAAATAATTCAGCAAGCATGGAAGGTGTTGAAATCAACTCCAGGTCTTGTCATGGAAGATAAAGATGAATTGGAAGCCTGTGCCTGGCTAGGCTGTATGAATCATAAACTAGCTGTGCTCATTAACACTTAAAAGAAGCCAACACAAGCTCTATCAGTTCCTTCTGAAAGCTTAAGAAACTGTGCTTTAATATTCCCTCTCAGAAACCTGAGAAATTAGGCACAAAAGAGTAAGGAGTACCTGTGCCAGTCAAAGTGATTTGAACAAACATAACTTTAATAAGAGGATAGAGAGGCACAATAAAACAATAAACCAGTAAGAGATAAAAAATTAATCTACAAAATAAGTTATGTCAATATTACTAACCTTCTCACATGTCCATGGCAGTAGTCCAAATGTAGACTAACCTCCTTATCTAAGCTAAGAAGTATCTGAAATAGTTTCCGCAGTATGTGGAACACCAGGACATGTATTGCCGGGTAAAAGGCAGCTTTTGTTATTTGTGCTGCTGCTCTTCAACTCTACCACCACTCTTGTTGCCTTCCTACCCACATCTGTCATCATTGCCAGAGAACTTTCCCAGCTGCTCTTGGTCTTCAGCCTGTGAGCTCTTCTAGGCCTTCCAGGAGACTACTTCAGTGCTTTGCTCTTAGAGCAAATATAAATTTGCTCTTCAAAAATTGACAGTATTGGCCATGATTTTTACTTGTCTCAGATTTCACCCTACCATTGCTGGCTGCAGCCACTGTCAAAGCAGCATTTTAACATGGAAATATTTGTCCAAGATTTCATTGCGGGAAATTTCCAGACATGAGTTGCAGTCCTACAATCACCCCTCTAATCAAAGTGCCCTAAGTTATTGCACATCTTGCATGTAAGTGATGTCTGGTGCAACTGTTCACTTCCCCTCTTTGTCAACAGGTGCCAAGAGAGGATTCTTCTCAGACAGGTCCCTGCCCACACTGAGTACTTTGATAGCTATAAAGTATTTCTACTTCTGTTTACTTTGAACTGAAGAACATCTCCACTAAGGAGAATGGTGAGTTGAAACTTCCTTTCAACACTACATTTTTATTTCTAGTGATTTGCAGAATTCAGAGTAACTATTTCTGAAGTAATTTTCTGGGTAATAGAATACAAGGGCATAGTGTGATTTGAACCCCATTCTGCTGAGCACATACACCATCTACTTCCAATTACTTTGACTGCTTGATACCCAACACTTAAAGAGCCTAAATTCTCTATAGCAGCCTCTGGAGGAACCTAGGCACCTTTGAATGGTGATTCTTAGCATGTAAATTAGACACAGAAATTCACAATATGTAGCCAGACCTTCTATAATCTACACATCAAAGAGAAAGGTCTGCAGGAACGCACTTCATGAAGGAGGTGTAGTTCAGAGAGAATGTGGTTTATAGCACCACCAGTGTCTCCACCAGGAAACAAATAGTCTTTATTAGCTCTAGTTTAACAAGTTTTGACCTCATCAGCCTTGCATGGAGCAACTACAGCGCACTTCTGTGCTTTGGATAGAGTTTTTGCGTCTGGCATAACACAGAACAGTGCAAATGCAAAACCTAGCATGTGCCCTGGTGCTGCATTGAAGACAGCACTTCCTCCTGGAAGCCAGAAAGTGCTGAGACTCAGATACAGTAAGTGGGAGCATGGAATGAGCCGCTCTTCAGAGGTAAAAAGACATCATAGATAATGTTTTCTGCAAGGGCCATCTGATCCCTTGGGATCAGCATTGCTCTCCCAGCTTCTGGCTTGTTGCTGGAGTCAACACTGTGCTAAAGCCCAGCCAGGTACAGGTGTTCACATGGATTTGCATTGAACCCAACAAAATCTGGGACTCAGAGATCTGTAGGGTGGGGTGTATTTGTACTCCCCAACAGCCCTGGTCTTCAAAATTAGATCAAGAGGCACCTGACCTGGATGGGCACGCTGGAAACCAGGCTACATCTGCTAGGGTGTTTCTTTTTCTTGTGTTTTGCTGCAGGACAGTGGCAACACTGGTCTGAGAGGTAAACTGGTGTGAGAAGCAGTGGAACTGTGCTTGTGCCAAACCTTAACAGTGTCTCCATAATTTGCATAAATAATCTGCAATCCAAAAAACTGATATTTGACTGTTGTATGAAAGACAAATTATACTAGATGTTTTCAGGCTAACAGGCAGAAAACAAACCATGAGGTAGACAGAGTATTAATTAAAAAAAAATACTTATGTAAAAACAAAAGCAAAAACCAGGAAAGAAAACCTTAAAATACTACCATTTTCAAAGGTGAAAAACTAAAAGGATTATTTAATGAATCTTCAACAAACAATAGAGGATGTGAAAAAAGTTCTGACAGACTTGTTTTGTGAAGAAATATTTTCTTTCTAATCAAGCATTTATAATCTTTTATAATCAAGTGGATTTTTTTTATGGAAATGATATGTACCACAACTGAGATGTAATCATGTTTCCTCCAATGACAATGAAAATGTTTTGACTCTTCACATTAGATTAATGCAAAAAAAAAGAACTTTAATAAAGTATGTTTGTTGACTTCTGATTGCATAAGTAAATAGATATTAATCGCAGGAGCTCGAAGTTTTCTCAATGTCTTTTGGTGTTATACATGAGAAGACTGACACAGTGACATATACAGGGCATGTATGTAAAGAATTTAACTTGACTGGCACTCCCTGTCCCTTGGAAGGGATTGCACTACAATTTTCCAAGAAGCTTGTGTATAGATATAAAGGAAAGGACTGCATGCGTTATTTCAAGGGATGAGGTTAACAATAAGAATTTAAACAGATAGCTATAAACTTAGTAAAGTGAGGATTAGTACAGACTGTGGTGCACATTGATTCCAGACTGCTGATTTGTGGATTTTCATTTTATACTAAGTAAACAACCACACTGGGCCACTAATGATACACCGCCTGTTTTCTGGGTCCCCAGCCCAAGACAGCCACAGTCTGAATTTCATAGATGCTGACAAATCAGTGTTGCTGAAGCCAGCAGATGCCATGAGTGACTAGTGGCTATTGGACAAGTTCCAGGCATCTCCAGTGAAGAACACAGGTAGTGAAACACTTAGTTTAGAGGCTGCTTCTTTAAATTCTGGGACAAATATTTACGAAGGTTACAAAATACCGTATCTGGGAGCTGAGATGGCCAAGTCATTTGTGTTTGTAGACTACTCTGATCCTATGGTAACAAGCATGAAAAGATAATAACTCGTTTAATTGTGGACACAAGGTTCAGATTACATACAGTAAGCAAGATAAAGTCACGCAATGAGTGAGAGGAACCAAAACAAACATTGTGATATTATGTCACCTACTCAGCATTTTGCATTTACAACATGGAAGTACCTTCTCCAGGGGACTAAGGAGAAAGTCCAAGTGGCTTCCTCTGAGCATCTAAGTGACTTTTTCAGCTGAGTAACAGTGCTTGTGTTTTGCCAAACCACATTCTGTATCATGGTAATACACTGGATGACATAAAGGTTAAACAGATTTCATTTTGGTATTTCTGCTGTTTCTAAACATTTACAATTCAGAGTAAGTAACCAATGTTATAAATAGACAAAAGAGCTTACATATAATCCTTTATCCAAAATGCTGCACAGTTAACACTAACTGCCTAATTAATGTACCTTTATCTAATATAGATATTTCAATTAATTTTTAATTATATTGCTATGTAATTAATTAAAAAGCTTGTAATAAATATAAAGTGCAATATTGATGTATTGAACATTTAATGTAATTTTAGCTTTTATAGAAACACATTGATATCATTTGTACTTATAACTGAATATAAAATACTATTTAGTATGTTGCTCTTTCCTTGAAAACCACTTTCCAACTGGAATGCACACTTTACAGCACTGAAGACATTTATGTTTGATTAACTTTACTGCTCTGCTTACACCAATGATTATTTGAGGGCATTAAAGAGATCTTAATTTAAAGACAGAAAAAGCATCCAGAGAATTATTAGAGATAAAAAAGGACTCGTGACAAAAAAACCCCAAACCCTTATACTCTGAGATTCAAAAATTGCACAGAATTGATGCAACTAGCAAGAAAAAGTAATAGTGTTGCATAGACTAACAGACTATCCCTAATCTATTCAGATTTAAAGTTGATACACTAAAATCAGGTCATCTTGTCTACATGACTATACTGCTTCAGTGAGATTATGCTGCACTGAGGTAGGGGACAAAGTAGGTTTTTATTCTGAACAAACCTAGGTGAAGATCCTAAAATGGTGGGTGATTCACCACTGAAAAGTTCTTTGGAACATCTTCCTCCAACACATGTTCACAGCATGTGCATGCCTATTTACAGCTATTTGACATAGAATTGTCTTAGCCTTGTCAGGACTCAGAGACTGCCTGTCCAGGCCCTTCCTTGCTCTCTAACCTCCTCTTTGAACTTAATCTGCTTAACTCTCCATTACACCTCATGCAGGATTCAACTGACAAGGCTTTCAAAAGAAAGTCTATTTAGATGAATAGTTCTTAACATATATCTATATGTCAGTTACCTACTACGAACCAGTACTGCCCATTTATACCTAAACCTCAATTGTTGCCCAAACTTTGCAATCCTTATGATTAAGCTGAATTCTGGCCTTGTAATGTCCAGATGAGCTTGTATATGAATATTCAGTAACTATGTGCCTATAACCATGCAAAATATTAGTCCCTGGTGAAACCAGAAGAGGGAATTTTAGGATAGCTAAATTATTTTTAAAAGTCTGTCAGCTTCAAAGACTATATTTAAAACCTTTTCCCAATTATCCAAGATTGAGAAGAAAAGCCAGCCTATATGCAAATTATACTGCTGTTATAATTATTAAAGTAGCATTGTTGATCATGTTGTATGATAAGAAATATTCATCGGTCTTTTTTTTTTCCTAGCATGCATAACAGAAAGGATTTGTATTTCTTTTCCAGAAATCATTTTGAGACAACTTCAGAGCTGGCAGGCTGGCATGTAAGTGGCACCAAACTACATCCTTTAGATGACTGGGATTTTTGACACATGAGCATGTTTTTTCTTGAAAGAGTTTGCAGATGCTTGAGTGGTACTTGTATTAATGTAATAAAAGAAGTGCAAGACCAACCAAGGCATGAGTATTTCTCTGTTATTGCTCTCTATTCAATTGCAGCCATAACTATTGCTGTAACAATTCTCAAGGCAGTGGAACAATTGCAGCACCAATTAAAAATGGAATCCTAAAGGGTTCTTGCAACCAAAAGAGATTATTGCCATAGTCTGTTATTTAAACTCACACTTGCCAATCCTTTGACATTACTGCTACATAGCAAAGCACTCGAATTCTGACAAATTAATATATTTGCACAGTGTTTGAAAAAAGACCTCTTCAGGCTGATAGGAGGACAAAAGATTTGGTGTACTGCTAAGCAACGGTATCACTAGTATTTTATGAATAAATTACAATGCACATCTTGTCATGTCCCTTTCTATAATTTTGAGATTACTGCAGAAAAGTCTTCTTGTCTAGGAGGTTAAATGACCACAAACAGTAAAATAAGCCATAGAGAAACAGATGGGCACTGCTATCACTAGCTTGTCTGCATAACCTGCACTGGGCATAGCATGGCTTTGTGCAGTAAACAGTCAGTGTACGAAATGCTACAGACTTTTTTTTTTTTTTTTTTTACACAGAAGTATTTATAAGCACAGATAATTTGCATACAATATTTAAAGACAGAATTTGTTGTAAGGTGTGATGTGGTGACTTGGTTACCCTTTTGGAGATAGATGTGTTTCATTCTCTTGCCATGTGTACCGTGGTCAGTGCTGTGCAATGCATGCAAGGGCCTAACTCATCACAGGAGCAGCAGGAGAGTTGAGCTGCCTGAAGGACAACAACTGGTGCCAGCAAGAATAAGAAAAAGGTATTGCTCTTCTCCTGGCTGGAAATTCCTCAGTGCAGAAAATTTAAAAGTCAAACTGTGGTTACCACCATGATAGTACTCACTAGAAAAACATATTAGATATAAGACAGAATAAAACCTAGGGCTTAGGTTCCTGCATGCCTGAGCCATTCATGCCTGCAGACTCCTGCAGTTCATAGGCAATCTTCTGGCTGTCAGTGAAGAAATAAAGATGCCAGCTTTGGGTGAAAGCTCAGCTGCCCAAGGAGGCAGAGGCTTCATGAATAGTTGATCAGAACCATTTATCACTGCTATGAAATACTAACATAACTTATTTTTTAAAAGTACTTAATGTATTGTCTGGACATGCTTTGAAGTTTTCCTATACTCTCACAGAACACAAAGAGCTTCAGACTGTATAGTCAGTATTTCCAAAAATTTTAAAAATTAATATTTGGGTTTCTATAATGTGTATGTTCATATCTATAGATATTAGTGTAAGTTCAAAGAAACTTTCACAGTTATTTCAAGTTGCATATTTTTCTATTACTGTGCATATTGCTTGAAATATTCATGTTATTTTGTGCCATGGGCTGCAGACAGAGAAGAGGCATTTTGGATCCTCTTCTATTTTTCTTTTTTTTGTGTAAAACTTCTCAGTTCTGCAGCCACACTTGAGTAAATTGCTCCAGTTACCTGAGATTACAAGACTAAATTTTGCATATTCATAGTCTTGGGAAGAAGGGGAGGTCATCAGGATGATGCCCAATATTATGAGAAGAGGTAGCATTTAACCTGATGACAGCATTATGCGTCAATACAAATGGACTAAGCCACAGGTCTGAATGAAAGCTTCAGTTGCAGCTGGAGACACTTTTGAATTAGATAAAATAAGCAAGAAAATCAGTGTTTTGAAGATTAAGAGTGAGTTAGTATAACATTATTTACTGACTATTCAGGCAAAATTAAAATATGGTTTCCTCTAAAATTAGGAGATGGTGATATATTTATATTAGATTGTCAAATACATGTTATTTCTATGAAAAGCTAGCCAGCAATACTGTAGGTGCCTTTGTCTAGCCTAAAAATCAAAAAACCAAAAACAAAACAAAAAACAAAAAAAACAAAAGCAAAACAAAAAACCCCTTGTGATTAAACCCCTTTCAGTTATGCGTAACACTAGTTCTTCATCTTTATAATACCCTCCTACGGTTGCATTCTTTTCTTGGTCACTGCAAGCAGTTAGAAATGTTCTTGTTCAGAAATGACATGGATATCTATTTTTCTCTTCAATCTGTTCCATTCTTCTATTCCCCTATTACTTTGTCCCTGGACTATTTCTTATCTCCTTATTCATTGCAAATAGAGTCCCAGAGTTTGAGATCCTTGAGGTTCACCTCATCACTGGTTTTTCTCATTTTTTTTTCTTAGCAATGCAATAAATGGCTAGTTTATATTAGCAGAAGACAGAACTACAACAACCACATAGTGCAGAACAAATCGACAGCATGAATTTGTTCTAGCATTGCATATGGAGAGAGAGAGAGAGAAGAAAATGATATCAGATACTGAAGTACCAGATGAGATTTAGGTAGAAAAACAGCTTAGTAATCAGTGTCCTGAAAATACTATTTCTTCCTCATTGAAAGTTGATATATAATGTTTCTATACTACCTTCCTATTCCAAAATGGAGGTAAATGTTCAGTTTTCTATGCTAAATTTGCTGCTACCTCTTTGTCTAGTTGCATTCCATTACATGCATTAATTTTAAAATTATATCTCAATTTTAATATTTAACATGTAAAATAGGATCAAAGAGTTTAACAAAATGCCTAAGAGAACTCTAAGCACTATGGCTTTTCCATTTGACTAGTACGTAGCTTTTAGAAGTAATGATTTTGAACAGCAGTAATAACAGAGGATATTGAGTAAAAAAAGTAGTTAATAGGGTTTTTTTCTTTAGTAAAAAATATAGTTAATAGGGCAAATAGGAAACTCCTGATTTTTCCAGTAGTTGCGTATATTACTTTGGATCAGTCACTAACTCACGGTGCACCCCTTCCTCTGCTTATCACGCAGGCTCTGTAGAGCAGGGGCTGCTTTCTGCTCCATGTTCTTATGGCTGCAATACTTCTCTGTCACACTGGATGCAGGTGGTCATTGAGGATGGACCTTATAGTCTGGGATGTCTGAGCTTCCTGAGACCAAGCACCACGGAACAGTCAGAACCAATGATTTACTAGATACTAGTTTTTCTAATTTGGTAAAATAACTGAAGAAGCACAGACAAGGACATCCAATGCATTAGCTATTTTACTTAGAGATCAAATAATGTCATAACTTAGTGACAACAGCCATATCAGCTTGCTGAACACTACAAGTGCACTTCTAATAGTCTTGCATTATGTGGGCTTGTAGTCAAAATAAACTGGGATTTACAATTTTAATTCAAATTATTTTGCTCTGAGAAAATGTAACGTTATTTCTGTAATGAGGCAATCACCAAATCAAACAAAGGTGTTTAAGCTCTCATTCTAGCGACTAAATATCTGATTATTGCCTCACAAAGTCATCTGAATATCCCAATCTGATACAACTTCCTTGTTGTTGAAGTAGTTAGTAAGCTCTGGGCAAATTCTCAGTATGCTTTCCACACCTCAGTAAAGAAAACTATGTGGCAATGTGGAGATTCATAGCTGAGTCTCTCAGATTCTGGCATACTCAAAACATATTCCATTTGCTAAGATTTGTGACAAAATTTTCAGGCCATGTGCCTAGAGCCTGGGGAAGTGCAGACTAAGGGTTCCCTGGAATTCCATTAGGAGATGTACAGACTGCAGTGCTGTGTCTACAGAAGCTACACTGATTTGTTTACACCAGTTTAGCTGCACTGTAGACAAGAGTATCGATAAGGTCTACATACATCACTGAAGTCAGAAATAATTGGGGTAGAGTTTATGGAGTTTTCAAAGGATTTGATGATTATAAAACCATGACAGTGATTGTGCATAATTTTTAGTATACTTGTGTAATGTGTAAAATCTCCCAAAGAGTTCACTTTTGTTTTTACGGCAAATATCTTACAAAAATATTTGATGGTGTAATGAAAGAAACCATAAATAGAGCTAAAATTAGAGCTCTGATAGAATGTAACTGTTCAGGAATGAGGAATCCTAAATATTTTGGACTTTTTGACTCTTCTAAAAATTAACAATACTGTGGTAAAATGATTTAAACTACGTGCCACCAAAACCAGTTTCAATTTCTGCACGCAGCATCCGTTGCTTGTAAATATAGATAAATAATTTTAATGTTTTAACAGTAAAATAATCAAATATAGATTTGAAATCTTAATTAAGATGAGTTTGTGTCAATAAACAATTTTGATTAGAAAAAGAAACATGAAATTTTGAAATTGCTGCAAATAAAATACATCATTTGTACATGCCTAAACATGCTTTTTTAAAAAAATTTGAAATTACATAAGTTTACAAGCTGATTCACATGTTTTAAAAAGAAGAAACCCCCCCTTGAATGTTTCATAAAAAGGGCTAAGTAAACAGGAGAGAAAACCAAAATTATTGAGTTTGTGGATACAAATTTTGAAACATTTGCTGCTGATTAAAAATTAAATGTTTGTGCTTTCTTTTATTTTATAAGAAATGAGAAAATCTTTTATAGTTCTTCCCCAAGTAAAATCTCCCTTCTCCCATTCTACCTCTCAAAAATTTCTCTCTTATGTGGAAAGAAACCTGAATAGATTAAATAAGTCAAAATCTAAGTGTTAAAGAAATCTGTTGTCAAGATGGGAAACTTTATGTCTGAAAAGGCTTAAAAGACACACTTGAAATATTAGATTGAACAGGCATACTACAAGACCTTCATGAAGCCCAGGTATTCCTGCTTTCAGTGTAGGGAAACTACACCTTCAGATGAACTGTAAATACTCTAGCAATGTCTGAAAATGTCTAGATATGCAGTAGAGGAATCAGGGGTTTTACACAGAGCAGTAAGCATGACTGAGCCAGGAAAATCATAACATTTCCAAACATACCTCATGTTTCAACACTGACTATTAATGGAAGAATTGGATTTACTTTATGGCAAGTGTGTGCCACATCTGTGAAGCCCCACCATGGACCTTAATACAGGCCATGATATCCCCAGTGGGTTACTGCATTAGCTCAAGATCAGTTAAGTCTTGGAACTAACGCTGACAGGATCTCCAGAAACTGATTTAGAGAAAACAATTTGAACATTATTCTATTAGCAGGTAAATTTTTTAAGGTATTTCCATGGATGCATCATCACACCATCTATTTAACCACTGTTGTCTTTGTGTAAAGTGGAATGCCATTATGAGACAGCTAAGAGATTGCTTGTGCTGTTTACCTAGCAAAAAATGTTATTTCAAATGGTATACGTTTCATTTAGTTTTCTTCTCAAAGTAATGCCACACATCACAGTTATATTTTCTCTTTTTTTTTGCTGCTGATCCTAGGATAAACTGTTATGCACAAATATAAAAGTGAAATTATTTTACCAAAAGGCAAGTTTCAGTGGAAAAAAAAGGGAAAAAAAATTGTAAAAATTAATGTCAAATTTCTAGGCATATCACAGAATTGTCATTTAAAAAATGGAATTTAAATGCCTGTTTTTTCAGCTTTTTGTTTAGTTGTGAAAAGAGACAGTATATTTTGATTTGCAGAGATCCATTGTGTTTTGTAGATTTGTTAAAACTTCCTCCATCTACCACCTTTTCTCTTCTCACCATCTTCAGTGCAAATGAAAAGGAGAAAAAGAGCATATGAGAAGAGAGAGACAGATCCAGGCGGTCACTGCCTGAGAGCCAGCCTCAGCCCAGTCATCAACTTGGACTGGAGTTTAGTGGTTGTTTAGCTGGATAAACTGCAGGAACAGAGCCCCTCCTGTCTCACTGGAGGGGAGACAGGAGGAGCTGCCCTCAAGACAAGGAAGAAAGTTTTCTGACAGGCCCATTTCTTTAGAAATGCCGGTTTCAGATTTCCCATGCTTTCTTCTGCTGCCTCCAGGGATGACTACGTGGATTAGGTGGAGGTTTGGTCCCCTGAGCCCCTACAGAAATCTCCATGCTCCTACCTTGACCGTGCAGACGGTGCCAGGCCGATAGCAGATCTCCTGTGTCTGTCCCGTGCCACTTGGGCCTGGCGGCTGGGAGCTGGCTGCTGTGCAGCCTCTGCACAGCAGTGCTGGAGTACTGCTGGACCTAAAATAAAAGTCTTCAAAGGGGTAAAGCATGGGCCTGTGGTGTGTTTACTTGAGTTCAAGGGTTCCTGACTGAAGCTGGTCTGCACCTGCCTGGCCAGAGCAGGGGTGAGAGAGATATGCCCTATCTGCATCCACCTATGTCAACATGTCCTCTGCATGGCCTTGGAGCGTGGATTGCTTACACAGTGTGACACGAAGTGATTATTTCCTCTAAGAGGCCCTTTCTTTGGTTGCTTCTATTTAGTTATGAGGACTTTAAAAAAATAGAATATTTCTCTCTCAGGATCTATGAACTTCATCATCTTTGCAATCAGTGCTTGAATACTCTCTGAATGACATCAGGATTTTATCTCTTGCATGTGGATCTGTTGTCTATGCAAAGAAGCTGATCCCAGAGGCCCATTCCAAAAAGTATTATTTGGGAAGGGTTTTCAGTAGGGACAAACTTTGTTTGGGTTAGTTTTGTACTCCAGAAAAAGACTTTAGTGGTCTGTTAAAATAGAAATGTCACCTTGTCAAGTTTAACATTTCCACACCCCTGAGAAATCTGAGATGCTAAGACTTGGGTAACAAAGTAAATGACTTGTTTGATCCAACATTGGCCAGATCTGCTATTCCAGGGATACCTAGATGTATGTCAGTTGCTCATGATGCTATCTTCATATTTATGTTATCTTTATCCCTCTCATCTGCTTTGTTGCTTTGAAACAAAATGTGTCTTTTTCAGAAACTAAACTCTTCTGATAGATCTTAAATGCTGGTTAACTGACTGGAAAAGTAATTTTGAAGTAAATGGTATACACATACATTAAGCACATGTTCTGACAAGGGAAGGCTCGTTCTTTGATCGAAGTCCAATCATTTTATACTTGTGCTTCTCTATCACAAAAAACCGATATTTTGAAAGCTCTAAGACTCTGTATCTCCCTAATGCTTTGATCAGAAAGGTAAAAGAAAAGCTGAATTGATCTTCTGCAAATGCAAAGTACATTGAGCATGAAAACTTCCAAAGGCATGTTTTCTCAAGTTCTGACCATGCAGAGACCAGAGCTTCAGGTAATGCAAACCTCCATGAAGCTCCACCTGTGAGTGACAGAAGAATATTTGATCCTGATCCAAGCCATTGTCAGAACAGTGTTAATTCACACACAGTTTTTTGTCTTTTGGGCTATGAATATAGATTCATAAGATTATAAAAATATTAAAATGGGATATTAAAGTATTAGTAATAATCTCTAAAATTCCCTGCTCCTTGCCTTTTTTTGGTTTTATTATTTGATTAAATTCTTTCCCCTCTCATTGCTGAAATTTAAAAAATTTACCTGGTTTCTGAAATGGCTTGAACTTTAAGAGAGAAGAGGGTTTGGACATATCTTAGATTATATATCTTGAACATAGGGAAAAAAAACTCCCCCTTTTTTCTTCCTTCAAGTATTGCTTTACAATACACTGTGGCCCATCCCAAGACTGTTACTTGAGAGAGATCTCAGGAGCTGAAAGATAGCCTTCCTGATAGGACAGACAATCTTCCTTTGCAACAAAGACAAGTATTTTGAAGTGGGTTTTGGTTTTGGTTTAATGAACACTGTCACATCTGAGTTATATGCTGATTTTTGAAAACAAAAGAAAACAACCCAATGATTCATCTTTTCAGCCTAGAGCAGCAAGGTTCTTGTAACACCTATATTTTTTCAGAGAAAAACCTGAAGTATAAACATTCATTGAAAATATTCTCCACTGATGCAATATGACTTCATTTGAGCATGGCCTTCACTGAATGTTACCGGGTTGTTGCTAAGAAACACTGATATATGACACCAAATTATATTACTGACATTGAAATTTTTACTCCTTTTCATGTTATAGCTTGCTTGAAAACAGCTGCAATTATACCATAAATGGAAGGAAAGCTACCAGCCTCTATTCAAGGCCTTTTGTATTTTACTTAGAGGCTGAAGTCCTTCTGTTTTCACTATATGTCTGTAACAGTCCTACAGTATTTCAGTTAAATAGTATAATACCAATGTTATTGATGGTCTCCGTCTGCATCTCCTACATGGCCATCTCAACAATAAAACAAATGTTCTCTTTGATTTTCACCCAATATACACCAAATTGCAGAAGATTGATCTTAGGGTTTCTATATTTTCCATGTTAATGTGACAATCCATTTTGACCTGCAGGTAATAAAATAAGAAACATTCAAACTCATAGCTAATGTTTTCAGAGCACTGCACTTTTTGTTTGTTTTGATCTATGCAATTGACCAGTTGAAAATGAATGGATGTTTTTTAATATGTATTTTAGACCTCTGTTCTCTTGTATAGCATATGGATATTTTTTTTCTAAAAGAGCCACTCATCCAATAGTTGATGTATGGCAAGTACACACAGTTTGTGCTTCGGAAAGTATATCTTCATTTATACAAACATAACTGTTCAATTATTTTTTTAATATAAAAACAGAGCCCAGAACACCCATATCTGAAGCTGGGATCTCAATGCAGCCAGTACTACAGACATATACTGTGGAGAGGGGAGTTCTTCCTGTAGGGTTTAAACCTCAAATAGTCAAAATGGACAAATGGTAAGACAGGTAGCGCTAGATTCATAAAGATTTTTCAAAAGGACTAATGATTTAAATAATGTTCGCATATATAACTTTTAAGTAGCTTACCTATCATTTCTGTACCAGGGCTGGTGAAGTCCATCTATCAGAGAAGGGGAAGAGCAGTCATGGGCTTGGCAAACTGATGAAAAGGGTTTTAAACTAAAGATGCCAGGGAGGGAAGCCTCAATCCATTCAACTCCTACTACTTTCCATTTTGATATCAGGACCAAAAAGAGAAGCCCCAGGTCAGCAGGCGTGCAGCACAAAGGAATTTCAACCACTCCAGACAGTAAGCTGGGTTTATCGAGGCCAGATTCTATGGGAATGCAGTCAGCATGAGTAATAAACAAGAGTGAGAGACAGCTCACATCTACAGGGCAATGGTCTTATTTGCTTCACGGAGATGTGACGGACTGGAGTGCTGGAATAGATGGTTAGAGACTCCTTAGGAAGCACAGGGGAGATAAGGAGGGCATTTCACTCTCCATGTCAGCAACCAGCAGGAGGACATTGGATCTCCGCCTGGAGATGGGTGAAGAGCCAATCTATATCATACAGTAACTACTAAAATACATGGAGAGTGGGGAAAGCAATCACATCACTCAATTGGGAAAAAAATAAGTAATTTGCAGGACAGAAAAAAACACTGAAACATGTACATGTGAAGATCAAAAGAAATCAGTGCAGTAAATTGAACTACTTGTCAGTTGGCCAAATATAAGAAAAAAATACAGAAGGATGGTTGTCGTCTGAAGAAAGATGCAAGAAGTGCAGATGGCTATCTCATATTTCAGGAAACCAATCAGCATTTTCTGTGGGCTACAAAGACCAAGAGGATGATGCAGATCCACCCATTCACTGAACCTGTGGGAGGAAAAGGGACCACCTTGCAGTGAAAGAAAAGTGGATGATCAGGATAAAAGCTACCAGCACAGTAGTACAAAAAGGGATCTTTCTATAAACATATCTGAAGAAAGGTTGTGGAAGCTGTAACAGAAAAAAGGAAAACTCACTTTACAGTGACAAGCTGAATCTTCCTTAAAAGTACAGCTAAACAATAAACAGGAAAAAAGGAAAAAAAAAGCTGAAAATCAGCACTTCAGCCTTATGAATACCAAGCCAAAGAGCTCTAGGATATTTTCAGAAGAGCAGGGAAACACCCAGCAGAGCAAAGGATAAAACAAAAGGAATTTAACTCCTCCACCATGACTTCTGGGATATTCTCTAAAAGTTTAATAGTAGGAGCAGGTAAACCCATTGTGCTTGCCATCATAAAGCAATATACCCAGAATATGCTAATGAAATAAAAGAGGGGGCTATTATAACACCCAAATACCAGAGTATCAAAACACATACCATGCCATGTGATACATCCATTCACCTTTTAGACAATAACATATTATATCACTGTATTTTCAATCTGAAATGTGTCACAATGTTGCTTATCACCTCTTTCCTGAAATCTTGTTTCTCTTCCTTTTTCTGCTTCCTATTGCAAAGGTTTCTGCATACCACCATGGTTCCTATCACCTATTTGTTTGTCTCAGTGCTGAAAGGCAGCACAAACTTTTTAGCTTTTGTCATAGCCTGAAATATGCCCTGTGTTCCCCTCAGCAGTATGTCTTGCTACTGAGAACACACATATCTTCTGGTTTGCAACATCATCATTGGATCTATGTGTGCCTTCTGACAAGGAATTGCTTGTATTGTGATTGCCAGCTGCACAATGGGGAGGTAAGGGCATTCTGAAGTTTATTGTGTTTGTTTTGCCTAGAAAATTACAGAAGAAAGGTACTAAGACAATCTGGACTGATCTACTCCATTTGCTTTTTGTCCTATTTTATAATTTCCCTGACTTTGATTATTCATTCCTAAAAATTTCTTCTAATTCATAATATGTACTGTTTTTCTTCTTCCCCAGACATAAGCACTACATTTTTCAAACAACCTTGGGTTTAAGATATTTATTAAGACCTGCTGGGAGTAGGGGGTTTCACTTGATATGAAAGTAAGTTCTTGTAGATTTGAAATATACATATTAACACAGAATAATACAGCTACAGCAAGATTTTAATGTTCTCCCACCCAAGGAAGGTATTGCAGACTGCAGATCTTTAAACAGATCTGCAATTGCTCCAGAGCTTGGACAGGAAGATTCTTATACCATTCATACGTAACCTGAGGCGTCCTGGTTTGGAGTACCTTCTATATTTCAGTCAACTTGCTTTTAATATGCATGAATTAGTATTTCTTGTTAAGTTTCTTTCCATCTAAGAAAAACGGGACTTATGGTTTTGGTCCAAAAATACAACCTTGATGATTTGTATCATAAAGTACTATTTAATTGCAGCTCCTCTTCCATATCTGCATGTTAATCCTTGTATTTTCTAATAAAATAAAAAGAGGGTATGTCTGTAGTTTACCACTGAAAAATCTGCAAAAGTTACCTTGTAGGTTAAAAGACCTGTTATTTCATATATAACTGAAACGAAATGCTGCACTACAGCATTGCAAGGATATTACAATAAAAAATTGAAGGGAGGAAGAATTAGCTCTGTAACAACATTTCTGTTAATAATAGCTTTTGTTTTTCTCCTTGCCTGCAAAGAACATTTACTGATTGTTTCACTCTCAGCAATGGGAATATTACTATTTGTTTTAATATTCACTATCACAGCAGATATCAAAAGTTCTGTTCTGTTTTTCTTAATAGTCTGAATTATTTTCTAATTTTTATTAAAACATATATATGGATTTAACTGTTAACTTTTCTTGGGATGAAGTCCAGAAACCTTGTAAGTCAATGACAAAATTGTAATTAATGGAAAAAATTTTAGCCTTGTTCTTCACAGCTGTGAAACATATACAGGCAGCTGTTATACTGCCAATTGTTCCTACTTAATTACAAGAAAAGAGAAAGTTTCAGAACTGGTTACATTCTGCTGTGCATTCTGGATTTCTCTTGAAGGATCTGCACTTACTTAGTATTTAAGAAACTTGGGTTGCCTATAGATAGGCTTAAATATTATTTTGGAATTCTATGTTTTGAGACTACTGAATGTTTATAATATGGAATCACATTCTTAGTGCTTCTTAAGTTTGTAGGAAACAAAACAAAAAAACAAACATGAAAAACACAAAAAAGAAACACACACATACAAATGCCTCACCCCAAAGCCAGTACTTGTGTTCTATCAGCCTCAGATTTCTCAAATCTACACAAATAAGTAAACACCATAATACAAACATGTAGAAAAATCTTCACAGATCAGAAATTAGGAAGCCTTGGCCATAAGCATTAAGTATTTCTCAATCTAACACAAATACAACCATAAAAAGGATGAAAAAAAGACAACTGGAAGTAAATGGTATAAATCTTGTTTCAATAAAAACACAGTGTAGGTGGAAATACTAGCAAGGTACTTGTTATTCTCAAACAGAGTGGAACTGATGGTAGAAGTCCACTGCAGTGATTTCAACAAGGTCTACATTAAGTAAAAAAAAATTTCTTTATAAAAACATTCTTATCTTAATTCTCTCAGTCCTGATATTAGACATCTATCATTGGTGTAAGTATCATCCTGCAATTTGTAAGGACACTACAGAAATAAATCCAAGGAATGACAAGAAGTATTCAATTTATTTCCTCTTGCTTAGGTTTTCTGTTTAGAGGCCACTGAAACCACTGTCCTTGCAATTTCTGTACAACACAACTCAAGAGGCAGCTCATTCAGAATACATTACTCCTCTCAGCCAATGTCTAGTCTGAACATTAAGCATCCTAAAGTTTTATTCAGAATGTGCCTGGAAATGCTAAATTTTCAATTCATTGTCTGCAAACTTTCCCTGCAATTAGTCCTAACTATGATTCTTGAGAATGTTGATGTTTTCCCAGAGTTCAATAATGTGTGTCTGTCAGACTAGGTTCCAAGTAAAAAGCAGCCAAAACCCCCCTTGCTTGCCCTTTTCACTTGTCTCAAAAGATTAGATCAACATTCAGAAGCAGGAGTTAGTGATTTAGTTCCTTGTCTTCCAGGACGGATCTAAACACACACACGTTCTACCTCCTGAAAGAAAAACACATGTTGTAAATACTGGAATGGAAGTCCATTCTGTCCTCCCAGTGCTATTTCACTTTGTTGTGGAGTAGTTGAATATTCATGGGAAATGGTAATGCTTTTCCTGACTTCATACTCTAATCACTATAGCAGTTTGCTAGGAGAAGGGAGAGCTGGTGTTCTATTCTTGTTGAAATTAATGTTTAATTCTCTCTATTAAATGGAAGGGGGGAAACAAAAAGAAGAAACCAAAACTCTCTCATTCCTTATCCACTCAGCTCCAGTACAGCTCAAAGTTCACAAGCAGAAATCTCAAATGTGGTCTGGTGCATCATCTCTCTTTCCTCCCTTTTCTGGAATAAAGGACTATTTCTTTCTCATTTAGCAGTAGAGTGGACATAGGAATGGTGGAGGAAGGCTCAGACTGTGAATTCTTAGTGGACAGAAGTCCTTCCATGAATAGAATGTAAAGGACCTATGACCCAGAAAGTATAAAACTTGAACATTTCCTTCCTTCCTTCCTTC
>VZRN01005617.1:126-12525 GCA_013397935.1 Dasyornis broadbenti
AAGTGGCCCCGCAGAGGAGGTGGTGGTAGTCCGTAGCGAACAGGTGGTGGCAGCGGAGGTCCCATCACTGGGGAGCTCATCAGAAGTGTCCCAGGGAAAGGAGAGAGGCCTTTGGCACCAGCATTACCCTGGGCAAGATTACACTTCAGTGAGTTACTGCAGCAAACAAGGGCTGACACTGCTGAACAACCCAACCACTCACCCAGGGGCAAACAGGTACAACAGGGGGGAAAAAGAAAAATAAACCCAACATACTCCAAACCACATTAACCAGGCAGAAAACAGGGAAAGTTATGGCACCAGCATCATCCCTTCTCCCAGAACATTGCTGGCACTACCCAGGAGTGAGTGGTTAGTAAGACAAGTTTGTTTAGATGAAACTGTACTAAAGAAAAGTTTGATCCCTGTTGAGGTGTCCTAGGTGACACCCTTTGGTAAAGGATCTGGAATTCTTAATTACACATGGAATTGTGCTTAAATATCACAGGTAAGTCAGCTGCTTAGGATTATTGTTCTAGTCACTCCAAAGTGTTTGCCCACAGTCCTTAACAAGAAACATCTAATTTCCTCAATCCCACAAAAACCAGAGAGCAACTGCTCATCATTAGAGAAGCCCTATTTGAGACAGAGGGAACAAGCCCTTGGTTAGTTCCACAGAGCAGTTGTTATTCAGCAGTTCAGAACACCAAGCCTGTTATTCCTCTCCATCAAAGCAGCATCACCATGTCCAGCCTCTGAATACTCACTGCAGCTGCTTCAGTGGAAGAAGGTGAATCTGTAGTTACACTGGGGGCTTCAGACTCTTTATGAGAGGGTTGCTTTTGGGGTTTTTTTTGGACAGCAAATAAGGATAATGACATGATATATATAAGATAAAACATGATACCGTTAAAGAAGCAGCAGGAAGTACAGTGAATCATGTATTAGAACGGCTTCCTGAAGGTTAGAGTGTTCTCAACTCACCACTCCATCCATTGCTGTGGAAGGGGAGGAGGTTCTTGGCTCACTGCTGATTAGGGATGCCATAGCAGGCCTGATTTCTGAAAAGAGAGCCATGAGTAAGTGTCCTACCATGCCTAGTGTAGGGAAGGTGGGCTTGAAATTGCCTTTTTGAAGGGAAAGAGTAACTGAGTAAGTTGCAATTGGTTGCAGACCACACAACTTACCAGGAATAGACATCCTTCCAGGTAACTCTGGTGGCCTTCGTGGGGCAGGGGGACCATCCACCATTGTACCTTAAGGCAAACAAGAACCCTAGAGACCCTAAATAATACAGGCCTGAGCTATTTCTATTAAAAAAACCCACCACCAACCACTTATTTGTATATTAATAAAACAGGTATCAATATCAACACCATTCCTAGAACCAAGATCTGACTTTAGTGTTCCTGGCTTTGTAGCATAAGAAGGAGTTGTCACAGAAGGGGAGCTTCACTGCTTACCAAATTCACCCCTTGTACCTTCCCTTCGAGGAGCAGAGAGGGACCAGGCAGGGACGTCAATCATCTGTGTGGGGGATGGATTTCCTCCACTCACAGGTGATGGGCCAGAAGAGCCATCTCTGCTTAACGGCCCTATGCCAAAGTATAAAACCACTTGATTTACTTTTCTGCAATTTATCATAGCCCTATGTTTTATGATGTACTGACTCCAAGGTCAAGATTTTGGGAGAACCAGCAGCATTTACCTCGTCGTGGTGGGATCTGGTGGTTGGGTCTCCCTGGAGTTGGTTTTACAATGATTGGTCTTTGAAGAACGATGATTTTTTGGTTTATTTCTATTAATCTGATATTGAAAAATAAACATTTCATATTCTTATTCAAGCAATATATGTGAGTTGTATCTACTATAATGTTAACAAGGCAAACTACATTGTAAAATGTTACAGCTTTCACTAAGAAATCTTATTTTAACCATTAAAACAGATTAACAATTGTTAAAATTGTGCAGTGCATTTCTGACTTAATATTTGAGCTTCTCCCCCAAGCAACTCCCAGCATTTTCAAAGAGCAATAGACAGTATCTGTTCTGTACTTACTTCTGTCTCAGGTTAGCTGCTTCTCTTTTCTCTTCAGCCAGAGCTCTCTCAGCTGAGCGGGCAATGAGCTGGTAGGGAAAATTTTGTCCACTGCATTAATGGTACCAATGTGAAATCCAATACAAACCGTTGGCATCAGAAAAGGAAGAACATTCTTACCCAGTTGTCATGTGCCTTTTTCTCATGAGCAGCAATCTAAGAAGAAAAGAAATTATTTAGCTTTTATCCAACTACCAGTATTTCCAATAACCCACCACAGAGCACTGGAAGGATAAAGTAAAAGATGACACAATAACCAGCAGCAAGCAACAAGTTTACCTGGTTTTTGTAAGATCTCTCTGTTTTTTGTAATTCTTCCTCCATATCTTGGATCCTTTGCCTATACAAAAGGAAAAAGAGGCGAAAAAGATACTTTGAATAAACTTTTCTCAATAGTTGAAATAAAAGGAAAATCATAATCTTCAGAAATTGAAGTTACTTGTAAACTTTCACTTCCTCGATCGCCAGCACAGCTTTTTCATCTGCAGCACTCAATTTCTGCTCCTTCTCCTGACGCTCATACTCTTCCTGGGTTAGTTTTCTGCATAGGGGAAAAAATGCATCATATAGTACAGCATTCTACATATATTACAACTCAAAATCAAGGTATTCCCCTGCCAATGACAGCAATGTCAGAATCTATAATAAAGAGTGAGATCACAGAGAGAAAAAAGATTTTTGAGGAAGAGAGATAGAAATCCCATCTTTTGAAACCAACAGACAAACCATTTGTGTATAAAACCTCAAAATTAGCAACATGGAGTTGACACGAAAGTTCTTTCAGCTTCTGAAGATCTGTCAGAATCTATCAACTGCAGACAGTTCATCCCTTCAGATCCTGTAGTCTTCCTAGCAATTCCACAGATTGCAATTCAGATTTAAAAAGGTACAAACAAGGAAATACACTGGACTGACACTAACCATGGAAAATGAAGAAATTAATGTGTGGTGAGAAGGGGGAAATTCAAGGCCCAGGTGACAAACATATCCAATAGTTATTAACCGCGTGGCAAGTTTTTTCCAAGTATTCTCCATATCAATTTACTACATGACCAATTTCCACAGTCTTTTTATAACTTCATAACTTCATGATGCATTATTTTTTTGATTTTTGATATTTTTCTGGAAGTATTTAAGAGGTCCACAATGTGTTCCTAACTTACAAGAGCTATCCCACAAAACTGAAACCATTAAACTAGAAGCAAGTTAACTACTGCCAATAGCCGGTTCAACATAATCCATTTCCTTGGCTACAAGCTAAAGCGCTTTTCCAGAAAAAAGTTTGCAAGAAGTTCTTCATTCCAATCAAGAAGTCAGAGGAGGCAGTGTAATCTCCTGTAAGTTTTGGACGAACAGAAATTCTTCACAGAAGTCAAGAGGAAATTTTCCCTAAGGGTGGGCTACCCTCCACCTCTCCGTTCTATGCTTACTACACACAGATCCTGAAGTTACAGGATCAGGCAGTTTCACTACAGCCTCAGTTCCAACCCTGTGCTTGTTCCAACTCTGTGCTTCCCCCAACCTACACACTCAAACCTTAGAAATTTAATTTGCTTCTACATCATAATTTCAGCTTTCCTATAGAATTCAGCTGACAATGTCCCTGAATCCTATTCTCAAGTTTTTCACACAAAACTGAGATGGTATTACAGATATTTCAGTACGAAAACAAATGAATGAGGAATGAACACAGATATACAACAGATCCTCACTGCTCAAAATTCATTCCTCTCCGCTGCCATCACCAACTCAGCCTTAATTTAGCCCTTTGAGAATGCAAGAAGCTCACAAGGCTGAAATACTAAGTTTCTACATTATGAGAGTTACACTCATTGAACTGAAGTCAGAGTAACTGAAACAAATCTAAACGGGTTCTATGTTCTCCTTGAGGCTTCTGGATAATGAAACAGAGTAACCACTGAATTTGCAGGCCAAGCCACCCACCTGTCCTCTCCAAAAGTTTAAAAGGAGAAAGCAATACTGTGTGTGCACACTGAGAATCTTTTTAGAATCTCTGGAATGGTGGAAAAAGTGAAAAAAGGGTACCAGCTTCAACCATACTGAAACAGTACCCATAAACCATTCTAACCACAACTTGCAAGTTCTTTGATCCTTCTAAGCAAAGAGCATTTGGACAGTGCCTATGATATAACAGACAGAGTAAGGAAAGCCTTACTTCTGGAGTGCCATCTCCTTCTGCTGGTACAGTTCACCAAGTATCTCCACTTTCTGCTGAAGAGTTTTGCATTCATTTTCCAGTTGAGTTTTGGCTGACTGGAGAGAAGAGGAGCCATGTTCCAATGTTTTTATCTTCTCTGTTGGAGAAGCAGTTGTAATGAGAACCATTATGGTCACTTACACGCTCTGATTCTTTTAAAACCACCAACACTTCATCCTAAGGAGTTATTTTGCTGAACTTACCTTCCAGCTCATGTCTTGCTGTTACTTCATCATTCAGTTTGGATTGCAGAAGATTTCTGTCTTCTTCAACTATGGATAACATAGTTTTGACCTGAAAAGAGCAGAGAGTTTATAATCATAGGCATAGCAGTAATGTGACTGCATTTATGAGATATGTTGTGCAACATACCCTGGAGACATCCATCATCTGCTTAATCTGAGTCTTCATTTTCTCACTCTCAAGATCTAAAAGAGAAAAATGTATTCGTTCTCCCTGTTTTTTAACTATGAACAAGTCCATGGACAACTGTCAAAAGTAATACTCCCTACACTTTAGTTTGGGGTAGGTCTCCTTCCTCATATGGACAAAAAAAAACAAATGAAAAAAATATCAAAAAGTGGGAATTTCCAGCCAACACATACTATATACAGAAAAAAAAGAAAAAAAATAAGAAAAAGAGAAGATTTCAAAGCCAGAGATGCAGCAAATACATGTGCAACATCACAAATGACAAACTGCCTGAATAGTTTTGAAAACATCTGTTTTGGTCTTTCAGATTTAAAAATATGGTTACCTAAATTAGCTGTCTATCTAGAGGCAAGTAGAAAGCTCATTAAAAATTCATATCAGAAATAAATGTACCAGAACAACAAAGCTGAGACTCTCAGCTTTTGGAATGCTCTTATTTACCAACCTTTATACACAGTCTTTACAACTGTGTCATTACACTCATGGTTTACCTAAAAGGTAATCTAAAAGCAATTATTGACCTTGTTGCCAGTTCCTCCCTTCAGTTAGGATCATTTTGTGTTTGAGGATTCACGCTGGCAGCCTCTTAGCCCACAGGCAGCTCTATATGCATGGATACCCCTTGTTCCCTCTCTGACATGCCAGAAAGACACCATCACATGTGCCTCAGGTGCCAGGTGGGATCACTGTACCTGGCAACTCTCCATTGGCCAGATCATCTCCTGGGCTCCACTCACACTCTATGTCATCCTTCTTGGCCTCTGAATCCATGTCCAGCTGCTTCAGCTGCATAATGCAGTTAGTTAAAACCTAGTAAAGAAATTAAAGGTTCAATTGCTCTGCATTTTGTAAAGTAGGACAGAATATTTTATGATGCATAATACTGAATGCAAGCTGGTTATAGAGAACCTACTTCAATTTCATTTTCTTTGTAGGCAAGTGTTTCTTCTATGTCCTTCTGAGATTTCTGATACAGTTGGATCTGCTCACAGAGCTCAGAATGCCTCTCACTCCAACCTTCAGCTTCTTTTAGCAGCTGTATGAAGCACCAAGGCAAGATGATTACTTGCTTTATTTTTAGTGCATGGTATATGTAATTAAAGTCTATTTTACTGCCAACTCTAGTGATAACTGATCATCACGGGTCACAGATAAAGGGTAAATTTCAGTTATCAGGCTCATTGCTCTTCCACTGGCAGAACTGGATGCTGGGAATCTTTCTGCAGTTTATTATTAGGTGACTCTACAAATCTGTCATTTTCTCAGCTAGCATCCCAACATCAAACTCTCACACTTCAAAATATGAGTAATTAATTGCACTTCCGAGGTAATCAAAACACATTCCTTAAAAAGCCACATACTTCACATATGAAGAAAGAAAACAGGTATTTACAATTACTTGCAAAAGAACTGTGCCAGCATTTGGGGGCTAATTACCTTTGCTTCGGAACTGCTTTCCAGCAATTGTTCTCATCACCTCCTTGAGCCCTGATACTAAGTGGCAATCTCTCACTCATGCCTCGACTACCACCTCACCACAGACTTTCTGTGACTTTGCTGACAAAAACTCAGTCAGTGGAACTGGCAAAGCCTTCATACCAGAGATGTGGCTCAGCTGCAAAAACAGCCTGTGCAAGGAGGCATAAAGCATTTAAATTTTCTCATGGTAATAGAAAACGTGGAATTCTGCCATGTTAAGAAAACACAGACTGTTGAAGCTACACTCAAAAAACCTAGGAGTAAAGGCCAGATGTTTTATTTGAAAGACAAGGTTGCCTGGCCTGGGCATCACTTACCTGCTCCTTGCTATTTTTCAGTCTAGCATTCTCTTCCTGCACATGATGAAGCTCAGATTTCACCTTTTCTTCACTCAGTTTAGCTTCATTAAGGGCTATCTGCACCTACATGTGAAACAAAAAGGAAGAAGACCAAATCAAACTACAGTGGAGCAACAACTACAAAAAAACTGGTTAAATGGAAAAGAAAAAGGTACATATGCACAAACAATTTGCAAACTGCCAAGCCAGAATTTTCTATTTTATAGATATGAATTTTCCTGGTACAAAATTTGTGACTGAGGGGATGTAAATAAGGCTTTACCTCTGAAAGCTCTGCAGAATGCATAGTGATAGCTTCCTGAAGCTTCTCCAAAGATTTCTGGGTTTCAGAGAGCTGTATAAGAAAAAGATGAGCAGTGACTTAGTGTTAGCCCGGCACATGCCTCAGCCTGACTAATTATTTTACCTATGTCATCTGGAAGCACAAAAGGAAAAGTCAAAACACCAGCAAACTTCCATGTAAAGCAGCCATTAGACTGGCAGCAACATAGCACTCCCTCATCAACAAGGTAAGGAATAGAAACATTCAGCACATTTGAATCAACTTCCACCCCTGACTCCGCCTGTCCGTGGCCCGGAAGTTCCCTGTACACCTGTGCAGTCCACAAGGAAAGGAACGTGTGCTGCTGTCATTAGCAGCAACCTTTGACCCAAACAAGGCCAAAGAGCTTGTTGATACAGAAAAATCAGGCTTTAGAAAGAAGAAAGAGAAAATAAACACCTCTGGAAAACAAGAAAGAGTCTCTTATCACCCTGAAACCTTCAGCCTATATGGTCAAGAAACCTCCTGGGTCCAGCTAGGAAGTATTAAACTGGCCCATCACTTGAATACACCTGTGTATGTGTGAAAGCACATAACCACACAAGTCCATCAAGATCTTACAAAAAAAAAAAACCCCCAACAAAGCCCTACAAAAAACCCAAACAAAATTAACCAGACTAATCCTCTGATCTTAGGAAAAACCTAAATTTTATTTAATTTCTCTTTTTGAGGTGGCTTACCTTGCTTGTTCTACCTCTGTCTAACCCATCAGATCACAACCAGCTTTTAGTGCACATCAAGCTAAGGACAATACAAGACTCAAGTGTGATAGTTCTAACCTTGTTCTGTCTCTTCTCGTTCTTTTTTCTCTCTGTTTCAAGCATGGTGTACAGATTTTTCACTTTTTTATCTAGCTGCTGATTTGCTTCTTCCAGTTCTTTGACAGTGTCCTAAAAATAGAAAAAAAAGGAAAAAAGAAAAGGTGTAAAAGACCATCCTAAAGCAAACTACTTTTATTTGTATTTCTGTTTTCAGTACAGAGACAGTTAACTTTCTTTTACCTTAAGCCCTGCAGTTTCATCTGAGAGAATGTCTTTTTGTTCTTGGGCCACTTTCACTGATTCCTTTGCTTCCTTTATCTAAGCACAGAAACAAGCACACAGAACAGAGGAAATTGTCAGCATAATAGTCAGTACAAATAGAAAATAAAAATATATTAAATGTTGCATTGACTGTGTCATTAAAGTAATAACAGAAAATTATGAAGCAAAGGATAAGAACTTAGAACAATACCTTTTGATCATATTCTGACAACTTTTCTAAGATTTCTGTTTTTTCTTGCAGAAGGTTTTTAATCTTTTCAGCAAGTTGTTTTTCAGTCACTAGGAAGAAAAAGAAAGCTTACAGTAACTGTACTTCATATAGTGGGGAAAAAATTCAGCTATCATTATTACCACTTCAAGGAACGTTTTCAGGTAATAACTAAAGCATAAATCAGGATAGTCTTAAATCCTTGGCAGTCAGCCCTTTCTGCATCTCCAGCTTTCACTTAAAGTAAGAATTGAAAACAAGACAGTAAAACATTGAATGCTAACAAAAAGCTCCTGCTGGTCACAGAACCCAGAGGAAGGTGCTGGCTACCACAGCTGAGGTGTGTTCGGGGGAAGCATTGACAGCGAGGATCTCAGACTGCTGCTCAGGTACTCAGGGAGATGCTACACCTTCCCTAACAATGACCTTTCTGCTCTATTGAAGCCGAATGTTTGGTCAGCAAAGGTAAGAGAATGGAAGGTCTGGAAGGTTTACTGGGAACAGAACAGAGACTGTCATCTGGGAGACAGCACCAGTAGGTCTCAAGGAATTGCTCTGCTTAGAACTCAAAACGGCTGTGACCAAGTAACAGCCTTTAGGCACGCATTTACTTCTGACCCTAAACAAGCCACCAACCAACCCTTACAACTCAACAAAAATCATTAACATACTTCAATTATTTTATTGTGAATTATTTCAAAACCACCCAATTGTTGCTCTTTTTCAAGTCCTAAGCCACCTGGATCTGGATCCGACTGCCCCAAGCGCCATTTGCCTCACAGCAAATCCTGCAGCACAACCAGTAGCACTGGTTGTTCCAATTGCATCCCACAGAGTGCAATAGCAACTGCTACTCTTCCTTTCCCTCCCACACGAGAGCTCCTGGGACAGTGCATCCTCAGCCTTTCCCACTCTAGGCAGAGGAGAGACAGCAAGTGCCTGCCAAGGTTCAAGACAGCTCTCAGCAGTTTAAGGGGAGCAGCAAGCTCTGCATTAGCTTGGCCTCCCAATTTTCCTACTGTCACACTAAGAGAGGATAATAGATTTTATCCTTGGGACTCCAAATGTAATCTATGTTTTAAAGCATTTTTGTCACTGTTAATATTCTTCTATTTTGGACAAAGATTTTAATAGCAATATGGCCTGTATCACACTTGAAGAGTATCTATATGCTCTGATCTTTAGTACTTTCTATACAGCATTCCAGAGAAGAGCAGTTGGGTGGTGGAATTAAATCCATATTCCTTGGTTTTTTAGGGTAGGCTGCTAAGTAATTTCTGCACCACCAACACCAGTATTTTTCCTACGCTATAAAAATCACCTTAGAGATCTAAGATGGACTTTTTTCAGCTCATTAATTCTGCATTAACAGTATAGAAGGAAACTGAAATATAACCACAATGAAACTAGAGAGGAATGACTGGTAAGTAGAATGGTTTGTAAGGGAGGAAGAGGCAAAGAGTTCCTATGAAGACAATTATTCCATATTTTCATTTTTTATTCAATTATTAATTCCAGCAATCACCCAATTTTGAAT
This sequence comes from Dasyornis broadbenti, assembly GCA_013397935.1. NCBI lineage: Eukaryota > Metazoa > Chordata > Aves > Passeriformes > Dasyornithidae > Dasyornis > Dasyornis broadbenti. Next base: position 9,802 of record VZRN01005617.1, read on the forward strand.
TTTTCCATTCAGTACACTTTAATTTTATAAACCTGAAGCTGGAGAAATACTCTTGTAAAAAGTAAAGTGCTCACCACAGGAATATCTGCATATTTAGGTCTACATTTAGAGTGTCTCTTTGTACCTGCACAGCAGTCAGTTTCAGGCTCCTCTCAATCCAAAAAACAAGGGGAACCAGCTCCTGCTTTCTGAGACAAACAGCAAGCAAAAGCAGACTCACTGCTGGTCAGAAAACCAAAACAAATTCTGCCCCAAGAACCAATGGTTCACATTTATGTTGAACAAAGCAGCGCTTTTCCTTGCCCTTTATTTTACAGGTATGAGCCACATTGTTTTTCCTGATAAAAGCATCATCAAAGGCAAAATTTAAACCCTCAGATTCAACTAAATATCATCTACTGGCCAAGCTCACACTGTAACATTGGACTGAGCATTCTCCTTGAAAGGGAGTGAGGATGAATACTTGGTCCTCTGAAACAATATAAAAATCTTCAAACCTTTTACATGCCTAAGCATCAACTACATTGAAAAGCAGAGAGAAACTCACCTTGATATATTCTACTCTTTACCTACAGAAGAGAACAAAAACCAAAGTGATTAGCCATAAAAAGTAGTAAGTGAAAAGTGTTATTAATATTCCCTATAAAAAAAGTCATCACTCACATGCAGGTTAAAACAGCATATGGAAAACACATCTTTCACTGCCAATGAGTGTTGAGTAACTCTACAAATGAGCTTAAGCTGTTCTAATAAAAGCTCCCAGGCTAAAGCCCTGTCCGAGAGCCTTAGTAAATATATATTTACTTATTCACTATAGGGATATCAGTAACTACCCACAGCTAATTTGCACACAAAATGACGTCATTTTGTATCAAACCACAGCCACAAACTTGCAAACACAAAAAAAACCTGGCATCCCAGTTCTGTGCCCTTTAAAGCAGTATGTTTACATGACAGGTGCTAGTTTCAAAATTAACACCATAAAAGAAGAATTTCAGAAGCTTTTTTATGCTGTTCTGTTAACACTGTTTTGCATTTGAAATTGACCCAGTGTATTCAATACCAAAACTAGGCGAGGGAAAAAAACTATCAATATTGTTACAGAAAACATGTAGTTTTAATTTATTTTTGACAGGCAAATAGAAACTATTTCACAAATTTCCAGAGCATATTGTGACTAAATTGGACAGCTGTAAAAGAAATTGGCCTATTTGATTCTCAGCTCTCAAAGAGAAGCACTACTATAGTTGAGAGTGACAGACTTTTTGTTGCACAGAAAATTATCCATGTAGGAATAAGGACAAATGGAAGAGGCTCTCCAATGAGAATTAGTATCAGGCTTTTAGGTTTCTAAATACAGTACCTGCAGACAGCTGGACAACACGAAGTTGGGAGGATTAACTGCTTGTTTTGGATATAGCCAGCAACAGGCTCAAGTACATGGAAGGCTTCTCATTTCAACGATATGCTGACCCTTTCCTCAGCCTCTTTATTTACAACATACTCCTGGTATTTTGCTTTTGAAATTGCCTCTTACTAAGCAATCATCAATTAACAGCTTAGAGAAAATGCTTCTTAGCACTGCAACTTACTTCAGCTATTCAGTCCAGCATTTAACACCCATTAATGCTCTAAATAGGAAAATGTAAAAACACAGAAGACTACACATTGGTTTGACCCCAGTAATGCTGGAACAGTTTAACCATACAAAGGACCGCTCAGTTAGTGAAACATCAGCAGGCTTGCAAGCATGAAGCATACTCACTGAAAGGCAGGTTCTCCAGAAAAATATAGCAAGTGTGATAATTCCCACTAAGGCAGTTATAATAACAGGCTCCCATGGAAGTCCATGGAAATCAGGCCCAGGACGCATTTCCTCAGGCAGGGTGGCAACCAACTGCAAACCAACAGCAGTGACAGCAATGAGTATGTTTTCACTAAATAATGAGGCAAAACAAGCAGTCTGACAGGTGCTTTTATTCGTCTCATAAAACCAGAGAATAATCTAGAGCTTTCTTGCAGTTTTTCTGTAAGCTGAAAACCGAAAATTAAGAAAACCACAGAACAGCCTGGCGCTCACATTTCAATGCAAAACTCTGAGTATCGGGAGGACACCTGACAGTGGCAGACTGCTGGCAAAGAACAGACACACCAAAATAAGCTGATGCACACAATTTGCATTACATAGTACTGGTGGTTATTTGATCTGTTTCCAAATAAAGCCATAAGGATAGAGAACTGTAAGAAAAAACCCTAAACAGTTTTACATCTGGATATCTGTAACTATCCAGTGAAAATAGCTCAGATCTTCTCCCAGCTGTTGCCCCGGTCAGAGGGTCATATGCCATGAGTCTCCTCCTCTACCTGGAGGCCAGAGAGCACCTGGGGAAGGTGCAAATGCCTGGTATGGTTTAAGGGGCTGATAGTGACGTGACATGGCGCTCAGGGAACAAACTGTGAAAGCCACTTCTCCCTTTCCCTCCCTCCTACTTACCCTCTCTCTCCCTACCTTCTTCACAGCCCACAGAGCGGGGGATGGAAAGGAGGGCGCACATCTGCCCTTGCTGAGCCCGGCCAAGGGAAGAACTCACCCCGCCATCCGGGGAGGCCGGGCAGCGATCCCTGACGCCAGCGGCCGCCTCCGCTCCCGCGGGATTGCCCCACACCGCGGGCTGGAGGCGCGGAACGCCATCCCCCCTCAAGGCGGGGTACGCCGGAGTGACC
>VZRN01005617.1:12551-27195 GCA_013397935.1 Dasyornis broadbenti
CCCCTGAGGGCCCCGCCTCGCTCGGGGGAGATGTGTCACCACCCGGGTCGGGCCGCCAGAGCCCCTCCGCCGCTCCTCACAGCCCATCCGCCCGCTCGCTCGCTGCCGTTTCCCTACCCTCACCTGCAGCAGCCGCCGCCGCGCCGAGGGCTCCTCCGCCGGCCACCCGCTGCTGCCCGCGGGATCCATGGCGGCCCGGGAGCGTCAGGCACACGTCAGCCCTCCCTCCGAGCCCGCCCGCCGCGCACCGCCCATCGCGGCCGCTCCGCCCCTGTCCGCGTCACCGCCGCCCAGGGCCGCCACTCACCCGCCGCAGCTGCTCCCGCGCCGCGCCCAGGGCCCCCCGCCAGGCGGCGTTAGCGCCGGCACCTGAGGGGCGAAAGGGGGGGCGGCGTCACCTCACGGAGCTGCCGTGACCCGGGAGCCGCCGGGGCATAGAAAATAGAAAAAATAGATAACAGAAAAACTGCCACCGCACCGCGGGGTTCCGCGGCGACACCGGCTGGGGACGGCCCCCGGCGCTCCGGAGCATTGAGGAAAGAGGCAGAAAGCCCTGGGGAAGTGCGCCGATATTGAACAGGCGGCGTTAGGACGGGTGCCGCAGGGAGGGACACGGCTGTACCGTGACGCTGTGCCGAGTCCACCTCAGACAAAGAACACCCAGCTACTCCAGTCGCGAGTCAGAGCAGCACACACTCTTCAATTGCTAACCGAGAATTCCTCCGATTAATTCCCAGCACTGTTCACAGAATCACAGAATATTCTAAGTTGGAAGGGTTGCACGAGACCAACTCCTGGCTCTGCACACGACAACCCCAAGAATGACACCATGTCAAACGCTCCTGAACTCTCTCAGTACTCTGTAAGTATGGCAAAAGCTTTAAACTAACTCCTGCTCCACCTTGACCCAAATCTTGCCCTCTCGCTGCTTCTGCTGCCAGATACCCAGGCCAACAGATTCCATAACCACCTGCCCAGCCCCTTGTCACACCGCAGAACAGCAGCTGTGGCCAGCCATTCTACAATCATCTGCCCTGCTACTTCGAAACACTTCTACACCACTCCTCCTAGGTATTCCTGGCAAACAGCATTTAACAGCCTTTAAAGGAGGAGGATGGTCTGAAATACAGCTGAACATCTGACTGCTTAAACCTCTAAGTTATCCACCAGCCATTTAAAATTCATTACTCGGCATTCAACCTGGAGTTTCCCCTCAGATCTTAGGAGCTGCTCAAAAGCGCTTGGCTCTGGGGATGGTACAGCACCTCAGCAGCATACAAAAGCTAAGGAAGATGTGCCTGAATATTTCCTAAATGCTCAGTCGAGACAGAACTATTAAGCCTAATCTGAAGTGAAGGCAGAACAGCAAAGCTGAACGTAGCACCAAGAACAGAGTCAAAGATAGTTTCATGCCAAAACAGAGCTGGGAAAGATGACAGTAATAGGATCCCTCCTTGGCATAATGATGAGTTGGCACTCTAGCTCCAGAGGGATAAGGCCTCAGCCAAAGGGAGCCAAACATTTCTCCTACTCCAACACACAGAGAAATCATTGAACTGCCTGAGGTGGAAGCTATACACCACCTTTCCTGGAATGTAATATAGCCCAGAGACATGGACTAAAAAGAGTGCGAAGAGGGCACATGATTCCATAGGCAGTACTGTCTATAGCACACTACTTTCAGGCTGTAAGTCCCTGCAAGGAGCTAGAAACCTGGGCTGGTGGTATGCTTCCAGGGTTTTCTGCTCTTTGTCCACTACCATCCTGAGACACAGTCCACAAGCCCGAGCACAGTTCTAACTCTGACACTTACAGAAACACTTTCCTCATTCCTACATTTCAAAACGATAATAGAAAAACTGCTATGCTAGGTTAGCCACACAGTCCTGCCACTAGAGGGACTGTCACGGGTGAGGGAAAGCCATGAGGATTACAGCAACATAAAATGAAAATATCGGTGAAAACCCCTTCTATTTGCCTAAAAATACATTAAACCATGCACCTCTTGAAGAGCAAAAGAAAATAAGCCAATCCCAAATGGTTACCTTCAGCAATGTGTTCAGTAGCACTCTCTCCTGAATCAACTGACCCAAAGGAAGTATCTTCCAGGAGAGATCCTCTTTCACTATCATACCCTTCTTCCACTTCTCCATTATCTGAGAAGTTGGCCTCTTCATGCTCAAGCGGAACACTAACAGCCCTCTCCTCCTCCTCAATAGGCTGCTCTGGCCTCTTATCTCCAACGAGCTGTTGAAATTCCTGATTGCCCTCATCAATGGCATTCGGGTTTCTGGTGGAAACTGTGTCATATTCAGCTGCTTTTGTACCATCTGTGACAGACAAGGAGACATGAATTAAGCGCTGAGCTAACGTGCATTTCTTACTCACAGATACTGTCAGTGAAATGCTGCATTTGACAAAGCTATCTTGACACTTTTTAAATATTTCAGCTTGTGTAGTGCTTCCAATATATTCTCAATCAACTTTCAGCAACATTTAATAAAATGTCTGTATGAAATTCATGCAAGATATCAAACCACTGACCTTGCAGAGAAACATTGCAAGGTGAAATATTTGCATCTTTCGTGACCTTATCAGAAATCACATACTTAACATGTACTACTGTAAGAGGAGGAGCCTGGCTGAAAGTGTATCATAACATCTTGCACACTAATTAGAAAAACCAGCAAGTTTGCAAAAGACTCTACCTCTGGTTCTTACCCAGTCAAAAGGTCTATTTGTTCAGTATTTCCACTTACTCACTTTTTTATGAATGTGGGCAAAAATATGATTACAGGGACACCTGAGATTTTAGGTGACTGGATTTAGTACCCGAACCTTGCATTAATCACAGATCTCTTAATCAGGTGATAATTAATTCAAAGAAAAAGATTACTCTAAACCCTCCAGAAAATTCAGCACATTAGTATATGTGAATCCATTTCTTGCAGGGGTACTGAAACATAGAGTTTAAAACTTTGTAATATTGGAATTTTAGTAGGACAACTAACTTGCTGAAATTAGTTAAAATAGATGCAACAAGCTAGCGAGACCAGCTGAAAATAATTAAGACAGTTAATAGTTAACTAAGGAGTGAAGCTTAGAAATTACTTTGAAAAATTAAGTATTTAGTTATCTGCCGTTTTTATTTGCATAGCTGGAGTAGAAGACAATCACTGATTATTCAATTAGAAAAACCCATTTAGGATGAAAAAATGCAAAACCTGAAAGTTTTCCAGAGGCCATATAAATCATAATAAATCGCTATGACCCAGAAAGGTTGACAGGTCAATGCTGAGGAAAAAGAAGGAAAAAGAAGGTTTTCAGACCCCAGCCTCTATTTAACGACCCCTGACCCATTTTAAAGAGCTGATTGCGCATGCTTAATTGTTTTTTTGATTAATTATCATATGAAGCGGGAGTGGAAAGTGGCAATGTTATGAATATGCATTTTTATTGTAGTTTTGTGAATAAATAGACTTTGTAACGCTTTGTAAAGGTGCTCTGCACATTAAAAAGTGACTCCATGCAGGCGCCTGGCCGTAATTGGAATAATTGGAATAAACATACACTTTCTAATCTTGTTAAAGAGTCTTACCCATATCAGTTAGGCACCAATATTAGATCGTTACCTACTTTTTTTAGTAAATCAGTACAGACATGTCCTGAGTTGCTCCTTCCAACCATATCCATGCATGGATCTCACTTATCTTACACAGAACTTGGTCTATATGAACATACATGTGGAACTCAGTATTTTCTCTTAAGTCTTGTTCCTAAGCCACTCATCACAATGCTGAAAACATGCATTAAAAATCAGCAAAATCCCAGGTTATTTCACATGGCCTTTTTCAATTCAACTCCCTCACCCTCCTCCTAAAGCTCCTCTGGGTTAATGTTGCTTGGGACAGCGTTTTACTTCCATTTCATCTATATATTAAGAGGTTTAGCATCCTACCTTGAATATGCAGCTGGTCATCTTCCTGTTCCAGAGGAGATGCAAGTGGGACACTCTCACCAGCAGATGAATATTTACTCCTTAATGAATATATTAATTCTTGAATATCATCCATTAGTGCACTCTCCTCATCATACAAATCCATCTCCTTCACCACCTCCTCCTTATTTTCTGCCACCCTGGAATCCAAAACTTTTCCTACAACATCCATAATGCTTGATTCTGAGAACTCCAGTATCTGGTCCAGAGCTTCTTCTGTATCTTCGTTATTCTGGCTTGCCTTCTGAGCAAGCTCCATCTCCGACTTCATGTCACGGAACATGGCTTCAATCCTAACCACATGCTGGAGCCCAAGGTATTTCTGTAGGCGCATCACACGCTTTTCATCAAGGAAATCTCTCATTATTGCGAGTTGCTTCACAGACTCACTTAAGTCTGCCACAGTGTCATTGGTGGCTTCGGAGCTGTCAGCAGGGCTGGGGAAATATGCAGATTGCTGGTGGTCATTCCTCATATGATCTAAACTTTGCACTTCTTTTGAGTCTTTCTGTGAAATGCCCTCTGGGAGACGATCTTTCCCTTGGTCAAAGTCGTTGCTGTTTTCTGTGTCAGGAGATTGGAAATTATATTCTTCCACAGCTGATGGTTCCTCAGGTTCAGAAGACTCCTCATCAGCTTCCATGACATGTTGCATCTCATCCAATTTAGCATCTTTTGCCACTGGTACGTCAACCTCTTTGTTCCCAATCTCACTTGCATTTTGCATGCTGATTGTTTTATCCTCCTTAGGAAATGAGTTTGTTTCCTCTCCTGTTTTGTAAGTCGGAGCTGGGGTTCCTGAAACAGCTTCACTTAGTCCTTCCAATTCAGGATTTCTCTTTTCACCATTTAGTGTATCACCCTGGACATTTAAGGTCCTTGCTTGTGACAGCTTTGCACTTGCTGCATTCTCATCTTCCAGTAGCTCATCATCTGCTTGTTTCAGGTCAGGGTCATCTTCAGCACCTGGTTCTTCAGATTGTAATTCTAGTCTTTGTGTCGTTTCTTTAGCCAAATCTTTGCCAAGATTTCTGTCTGAACCTGCATCCTCAGGATGAGCAGTTCCTTGCTGATTAAGATTCTCTGTAATAGTGTTCTGTGTGGTGCTTTTTGATTCTTCTTCAGGGGAACTTTTCTCAATGTTTTCTTCAAACACTGACATTTTGCCAGAATTTCCTGAAGGTTCTTTGTTCACATCTGCCTCTGAATACTCAGTCTCATTTTCCCATGGGCTAGATTGCTCAACAGCTCCACTGTACCTTGGGTCTCCTTCCTCTGCAGGGGTTTCTTTCATGTTTCTCTTTATTTCCAGTTCTTTGTTAGGAGCAGCAGGATTTTTATTTTCATTAGCAGTTTTCCCTGCTTGTTTTAAATCTTCTTCATGTCTGAGAAGTTCTTTCTCCACAGCAGGCATTCCACGCTCCACTTTCTGTCTCAAGGTGTTGGTATCTTCTAAGTAACCTTGAGATGCATTTTTTACCTCTTCCACTGATTTGGCTGGAACATCAACTGGAGGCTTGTTCTCAGCTTTTCCCCTCTCCACGGTTTTCTCCCCTGATCTTTTGTGCTTTAAATCACTTTCCAAGAACTCCTCCAAGGTATTATCCTCAAACTGTTTCTCACCTTTCGCTGTTGGAGCAAGTGACACTCTTTCAGGACTTTTGTTGTTAACATCATCAGATGGTTCTGAAGCATCTGCCTTGTTTTTAAGAAGTGATTTGCACTCCAGAGCATTGCCTAGACTACGCAAGACATGAGGATCAGGCACAGGTCTACCTTTCAGCGCTTCAGTATGTGACTCTGTTCCAGAGAGCAGCTCTTCCAACTGTTCAGTTTTGTTTGTTTTTTCTTTTGAACCCAAATCCCCTGTACCCACAGGTTCCTTTCCAAGAGGTTCTTTGGAGAGATCCTCAGGTTGAGTTGTTGCTGGTGCTTCTCTTATACTAATTAACACCACCTCATTCTGTTTCTCTTTTGTTTGTTTAGATTCAGACCTGTCCACAGCTACACTGTCACCCGACTTCTTGCTCTTACTGAAGGCATCCTTAAGAATTAATGCATCTAAATTGGGTTCCTCCTCATTGTCTCTTTGGTTATTTAGCTTTATAGCACCCTTTGCATCTTCATCAGGTTCATGATTTTGTGACTCAATGTCATAGTTTCCATCATCTTCTAAATCCACAGGGGATGTAATTTCATCCTCTGCCATAAAAGACAGCAAAGGCATTTCTGCAGACTGATCTGCAAAGTCTGGCTCCTCCTCTTCATCTTGAGGATTAATGCCCAAATCTTCATTTAAATCATCATCCAGTGATGTAACAAGGCGAGTCACTTCATCATCTGATACAACAGCATCAGCAGTTGAGCCAAATTTTGTTTTTAAGTTCACAGAGAGCTCTCTGTTTAAAAGTGTATAGGCATTGACTTCTTCATTCTCTTGGTCAAACTGGCTAGTTTCACCATGAGGAATACTAGTGTTTTTGGTATTTTCACTTTCTAGCCCTTTTAATTTCCCAGGTAGCATTCCTTTCAAGTGCTCATGTGCAATTTGATCTCCCCAAGAGTTTTCATTGTGACTACTGGCACTGGAGTCTCCCCCAGTACTTTCAGTTCCTTCTGTAAGAGAACTGTCTACTTTGTCTGTCAAGACAAGGTTTTCTTTTTCTTCTTCAGCACTTCGCTCAAGATTGTCTGTCTCCAAAGCACCAACGGACTTTGCTCTATCAGCCTGCTCAGCCTCCTTATCCTTCTCAATTCCTTCAGCTGGTTTTGTCCCTGGATCATTCGATTCAGTTTCCCCTTCATTTGCTATTGTCTCTTGCAATGACTTCAAAAGCTCATCCACGTTATAATTATCAAAGTCATCCCTTCCCCCATCAAAGCAAACAAAGTCTGTTTCCTGAAATAAAAAACAATATGCAGTCAAAAAATACTATTTTCTTTATAACAGCTATGAGACCAAATCCATTTGCCTACTTACAGATGCTTCAGCAAAGTAAATTATGTCAATCATGCAGGATTAATCCCTTGAGTCCTCAACCCAAACCCTCTTTGAAATTGGTAGAGATTTTGCCCAAAGACTCATAAAAAACCTAAATAAAAAGCTTTTGCAGGAACAAACTGGAAGACAGCAATGGAGCTGGCAGTATTATATTGTACTCATCACCATATGTCCTGAATGAAGAACAAGTCTATTGCTGAATGCCAGTGAAGAGAAGAAAACAAAGCTGTTTGCTAAGCTGTTTGTCACAATCTCTATTAATTGGTGTTCACTTAAAGGACCAATCCCTCCAAGCAGGAGCTCCCTGACACGCAATTTCTGAAAAATAAATAGAAGCAGTGCAAGACACCAAACACAATTTCATAGCACCACAGAATGGCCTTGTGTTGAAAGGGGTTTAAAGAGCATCTCATTCCAATCCACTGCCATGGGCAGGGACAACTTCCACTAGACCAGGTTGTCCAAAGCTCCATCCAACCTGCCCTTGAACATTTCCAGGGATGGGGCATCCACAGCTTCCGTGGGCAACCTCTTTCAGTGCCTCCAAAGAATTTCTTCCTAATATCTAATCTAAACCTGCTTTCTTTGAGTTTGAAGCCATTCCCCCTTGACCTGCCACTACATGCTCTTGTAAAAAGTCCCTCTCCATCTTTGTTGTAGGCTCCTTCCAGGTACTGGAAGGCTGCAATTAGGTCTCTCTTGGAGCCTTCTCTTTCATAGGCTGAACAATCCCACCTCTCTCAGCCTTTCCTCGTAGGAAAGGTGCTCCATCCCTCAAATCACTGTGGTGGCCTCCTCTGGACTCATTCCAAGAGGTTAATGTCCTTCCTGTACTGGGAACCCCAGAGTTGGACACAGGTCTCACCAGAGCGGAACAGAGGGACAGAAACTCCTCCCTAACCCTGCTGGCCACACTGCTTTGGATGCAGCCCAGGATTTGCTCAGCTTTCCGGGCTGCAAGCACTCCTAAAGCTGCAGCCTCAAAGAGGCTTTACTGACACAACTCTGGAATTGCGGCTATTAGTGCATGAAAGCCACTCATGTGTGAAAGGGCTGCAGCACCAATTCTAGAATCAAAGGGCTGAGTGTACCCAGTTTTGCTTGTTTCTGACAGTACTTCAAACCTGGAAAGTCTGGGAAAAGAAGCTATTTTGGATACACAATAAATGGCCTATGCACAAGCCAGATAGCAGGACTTACAGAGCTCAATCGAAACACATTTCATTAGAAGAAAACTGTAACATTCAAGAAAAGAAAGGTCAGTGCCCACATTTTGGGCTATGCTTTAACATCCATCCACATATAGAGGTGCACAAACATTCCACCCTGCCCACATATTTGTGCACCACTGCACATATGTGCTTACTAACAAAAAGTTACTAAAAATCACTAATATTCCTATGTTCCTTACTGGGAATTTTACTGAATGCCAAGGTAAGAAACACTAAGAAGCCCTACAGAAAAAAAAAACCAACAACCAAGTAAAACTTACATCTGTTGGTAATTCTAGCTCCTCATTGGAATAATTATGATTTATTTCAAGTAAATCCTTTGGAAAATATCCAAAATCACTTCCAACCTGCCAAAAAACAAACAAACACAAACAAAAAGCAGTAAAGAAGATTTAGAAATCACATGACTATGTCAAAAATTACAGACACCAGTAGCAAATATGTTCAATTACTCTAAATGTAATTTAACACAGTGATTAAAAGAAGACCAGCAATGCCTTGTTTATGCAAGAGTTTTCACTGGGGTTTTATACTTACATTTCACAACAGCTTTGTGAAGTTGGTTTAAGTTTTATTGTTCATGTCTTAAAGCCTGACTTATAACAAATTATTAGGAGAGCTGGGAATGAAGCCCAAGCTTTCTGGCTCATGTGCTTTACCTGCTGTTGTGCAGGCACCAGAGGCACCACACACGCTTCAAAGATTTTCTCAAGTAGCAAGCAGAAGACGATCTTTGACTAATAAGATTTACATCCATGCACAATATTATAGTCCAAAATACTCTCACTTTGTAACTTATGGGAAAAAAATCTTAAAGCAGATTGTAGGGAAATGCAAAATTGTACCCGAGGTACTAATCATTTTAAAAGCTGTGTGGAAAATATACCCCCCTTTGCAAATATAGTATTGCTCTTCAGTGCCTGACACAAGCAAAAACCAGACACAGAATGGTGATTTTTCAATGTACTAAGGCAAGACAAACAGTGGAAGACAAGAATCTTTCTTATCACTCTGGAGATAAGATCTACACAGAGTAGTGCTGTCACTTGAGAGTTCTGACAACAGCTGTCAATAAGCCAATAATAATAGCAGGCAATCACTATACTGATTAGATAATTCAGGTAATTAGAGCCTGGTGGACACACCTAGAAAGGTATAGAGGTCCTAGACAACCAAAATATCGGGGAGAGAATAACGATGCTGGTCATTTCCGCAATCATTTGTTACAGATGGAAGACGACAATTACAAATTTTCTTGAAGAGTTTGCGTGGGGACAGCACTCAGCTAAAGTTCAAATTAAAAAAGAAAGTACTTATGGGATTTTAGGAATACAGAGATATATTGTTACATGATACCACTGAAACAGCTTAACCTTACCTGAAGCCTTCTGGATTTACAATGGTACAGAAAAACACAGAAGAAATTAGTATCTAGTAAATAACATGTACTAATAATTTTGGGGGTGTTTATTTTACATGCAAGTGAAGTAAGCACTGACACATTATAGGACTTCCTTTTTAAACTGTTTCTCATTCAAATCTTACCTTCCAGAGTTGATATCTCTGAAATTAGTTACACATAGATTAAAAAAACCCCAAACTGGTCCTTCCCTACCTTTTGTAAACACATGTGTTCTCTTACTGAAAACAGATCACATATGCAGATTTATTATTGGGAATCACCAATTCCCATGGGAATGGGAAATTCATTTAGACAAGTCAAATAAAAAAGCTTGTCTTTGTGTGGTACAATACAGTTTAATTGTAAATTGGTTTGTTTCTCTCTCCAAACTTCCACTCCAGTTTTAATGATCTTTCTGAAAACAAAAGCTGAAGCTTCAAAGCAGTCTCTTTACAGACTAATCTCTGTGACTACCATTATAACCAGACATCACAATTTGAAACTCCTTTATTGCATCCAAGCTGCTGACCATACAAGTCCTCTGCAGTGACCCAGTTTGCCACTTCTGTGGTTTATAAGCCATATGGCATGTGCCTGCCCAAAATTTGATCTGTTTCTCTACTTACAAGTCCTCTCTTGTAAGGGGAAAAAATGCCTCATTGTGGAAATAAAGGAAACATTCATTCTCTACAGACATGACAGAGGAAAGGCACTATCAATGCCAAGTGTGTAAGAGAGAAAAAAAAAGTGCATCCTTCATGTCCACTCTCTTCCCAGCTAAAATGCTATGCATGGACAAAACACGTGGCTATGTGTACAGCATCTGGCCCCACTGATGCCTGCGTGTGAAAGGCAGCTGCAGTAGATTCGCTGACCAAGAAGCCAGACCCTCATACCATCTACCAGAAAATAGACAGCTGGGGAAGATGATGTTCAAATCCTTTTAATCTTAAAGCCCACATTCCTAAAGCACAGGCATCACAGGTACCTGAAACTGCAGAACACTTGGAAAGGAAGAGCTGGTTTGGTCTGCATCTGCTGAACACTGGCAGTGTTAAGAAATCACAGTATTGCCCTGACCCTCAGGGTCTTCCAGAAATACTCTGTCTTCCTGTCTTCCCTTAATTTTACCCACCGTCTTCCTTTTTTACTAACCTATGTACTAAGTTTGAAAACAAACAAAACCAAAAAAACCAGTCACACAGAAGAGCCACAATCTGCAGTCAAGTCCATTTCTTCAATGTGAGGCCAGAAATGGTTTTCTCAACTTTGAATCAAAGATATTAAGTTCATCCCTTTGCCAAAAAATAAAATAACCATCTTGAAGTGTCTCTGACAAAATGTTTTGTGAAAAGACAGCAGGTTTTTCTTGGAATTATCTGAAGTACTTTTGGAGTTCTGGACTGTGTTAAAGTCAGGGAAGAGTGCAGGAGAAATCCATAGGAGAGTGAAAAAAAACCCCACAAGCATTTTCCTGGAACTGATGTATTCACAAAATTCATAACATAAAATGACTATCAAATAATGGTCATAGAGTATTATCCAAGCATTTGACTTTGCTTAATTATGGAGGGTTAGACAGCTCTCCTAAAAACTACAGACTATGTAATGTATAGAACATGTATTACAGCTGGGTTCCAGAATTTTTTCACATGCAAAATACCCAGTAAGCATAGCGTGTGCTCTGTAAGCAATTTAGTATACAAGACTGGCATCACATAATAAAGGACCTATTTTGACAAAATACAACATGTTTGCTGGCACAGGGTGAAAGAGAAAAAAAACAACTTACAATGGCTTGAAAAGGGTGAAGCGAATTAGAAAAGCAAGTGCAAATACAGCCCAGACCAAACTGCAACTAATATTCAGCCCTGGTGAAAGGCTCCTTTTCTTATCAGATCATCTCCTTTCAGGTCAGAAATACTATTGTATTTCTCATGGCTCCTCCAAATTGATTTTGCAATTAGAATCTGTATTTACAAATTGTTTGAAATAAGCCCCAGGTTGCAATAGTTGAAGCTTCTCATACACATATTCCCCTAACCTCTGCCCACACCTGACATTCACAATCCCAGTTAGCTCTTGATTTCATAGTTTCTATACTGCCCTAATAAATCCTTTCCCAAAAGAAAACTCTGGGGAATGGAAAAAGGCAGTAGGGAAGATGGATGGGACTAAATGATGCACACAAAGCCCACATGAAGTCATGTGATGGGATCCCAAAAGGGCTGTGGCAGAAAGTAACATGCCTTCCATTGGAATTCATTTGATGGCAGACCTCACTGGGTAGCCTGATTTTAATTAGCAGAAGATTCCCCCTAGCTTCAAGACTTCATGCTGCAGGCACGGCTGGTCTGCATAAATCAAGCTGCCCAGCCAAACCTGGCATGGGAAATCATTTTGTCCAGCCAAATCTGACACAGGAAGTCATGCTGCAGGAAAGAGACCCCAGTGCTATCTGTGAGTCAGGGACAGGGTCAGCCATGCCAGTGCCTTACTCAAAATGAAAGGGCAGGCACCTCTGATCCCACTCCAGTGCTTCCACACTGGTTGTTGCAGTGTTATGATTAATGCAGCAGCAGTTAATCAAACTGGGGATAAAAAAATAAAAGTTACACCCACCAATCAAAGGGAATAAGTCTCGCAGCACTGCCCTAAAAGGAGCACTGAAAATCATGTAACACAGTTGAAAAATGACAACAAATAAAACAGAGCCTTGCATTCTTTCAGACCTGCCAACTGCAGCTTTTACTTGTTAAACTCAAAGCAAACATCCTTTTAACTTGGAGACACACCTAACTGTTGCATGAGCTGCCTCTCAGTGAATAATTAAACTGAATATTAACTCAGCAATTACCTTAACCTGCTGTCTGATCTTGCAGCCTACATTATACCTCGTTAGAAGATGCAAAATTGGCCCCATGCTGCTACTCTGCATCTCGAGAACTGGCAGCCCTGGAAACCTGTACCAGCTAATTACCCAGATTATTTATGGTACAGTACATGTCAGAAGGGAATTACCAGCATGATAAAATTATTAACTCTTCTTTAACCATGTGCTGCAGTTTTTCTACTTACTTCTGTATTGTTCTAATTGAATTCAGCTCCTACCAAGAGCTTGCTTGGCTGTCCACGCCCAGCCTGAAGTGGTTACAGAAAGTGATACATCCTGATTTTCACTAAACCACGGGTCCCACAGTCAACACCCAGGCGTGGTTTCAAGCACCCTATACCACTGTTAAAATTGCCTATCCTTTGTAGAGGACCAGAATAAGAAAGGAGATTGAAGTAAACAATCTGGACACTAGAAAGGATGTAAGTGAAACACGGAGAGGAAGCAACAGGGACTAGGTCTAAGCAATCTCTGGATTGCCAACATTTTCAGGTAAAGCCCACAAAAACTGTTCTTCCTCCATGGTATCTCAGTTCTGCCTCTGTCAGGCAAATAAGGTGCTTGAGAAAGTTGAGAGGAGCTTTCTGTGAGCTAGCTGCAATTATGGGGATGTTCCTTCCCCTTTAGCAGAAGCCTCTCAGATCATCCAAGGACGCTGACTCAGACAAGGCCACTACTCTGCAAGCTGCTACAGTGCAGCTGAGAGAGACAGACCTTTAAGAAATCAAATTTACCTTAAACCTTTCTGGTTTTACTACTTATTTTTCCCCCAACTCTGCATGCAGCTTAGATAAAACGAGGAAGAAGGCAGATGAATATTAGGAAGAAAGACAATTAAAACATGCACATGGAACGATCTTTAGCAGGATTACAGAGTGCAGGATGAGACCACGACATGGGAAAACATAAGCAAAGGCTTAAGCTTTCCTAAGTGAGAAGGGAGGTTCAGCTTTCAGGCAGGCCCATGGCCACCAACACTGACAGCTCTGCAATAGGAGGTTTCCAACACAAAGGCAATTTTCTAACAGAGTTTAGCACACATTAGTGTTGCCCATTTTTGACAGCACTTAGGTTTGATCAAACCACGCCCCATTTCCCACCGGCCTCAAGACAAAACAGCATTCACTACTTAGCCATGTTCAAAACTCCAAGCATTCTCTTACAAGGCAAAAGGAAGGAAAATGGACTGCCAAGAAGAGCAAGCAGAAGAAATGCTTTATAATACTTACGCTTCCAGCCCAAAGCTCAGTTGATTTTCCTATTAATTTATAATACACGTACACTGCTTCTCCCTTCTTAAAATTTACAAAGCGACAATCCGGACCTTTAAAATCCCGCATGGCCTTCCCTCGGCACATTAACACTGTGTAAGAAAACAAAGAGAAGGGTATTACTTAAAAAATAATTTATATGAAAAGTGTCTTTGCTAACTGGCAGTAAACAAGACCTCCTCATATGCACCACTTTGCTATTTTCCAGATGGGATCAAGAGATAATTTAACTCAAAGTATAACTAAGAGACTTCCAGCTATAATGAAAACAAACAAACACAAAGGCAAGTTATAGCTAAAAAAAAGGAGCAAGAAATAGATAAAATGAAGAGCAAGTTATAGCTAAAAAAAAAAAGCAAGCATTCTGATCAAGACAAGCATTTGACAAAACACTGGAGAATTACAGAGGTGCGCTATGCAGCTTAATTAATAATGTTAAATCAGGAAGTTGACATCTGTGTCCCAGAGAATCGGTCCTGAAATTCGCCGACGCACAGAGAACACCTACAGAGCGGCTTTATCACATGAGGGGTTTGCAGGGTAAAAAAAAAAAACACCAAACACGGAGCTGCGGGAATCTGAAAACTTGGCCGAGGAGAGAGGGGAGGCGCGCGTGGGCGTCGCGTTCGCTTTTTTCCGATTCTCCCCAATTTCCGTGCCAAAGTCGGCAGAAGGACGGGGCTTTGGGAAGCGCCTCCAGGAGGCATCTTTGCCCACAAACCCCTTGCCGGGGCCATGCCCGCCGCCCCTACTCACTGCTGCACTCAAGGTCGGCGCAGCGCTTGCGCTCGGCGAAGCGGCGGCCCAGGTCGGGCGCGGCGGCGGCGGCGCAGCGCGGGCCCGGCGGC